>JAMKQA010000373.1:0-33216 GCA_024699735.1 Posidonia australis
TATCTCAGAAGTAGTTCCAAACGGGGTATTGGGAGTCCACTTTTCACAGAAATTATAGCTTCTGGATCTTGAAACTATGTGTAAAAACATGGTTTTCCAGAAGCTGATCAGAGGGAGCTTTTGGCAGAAACTGAATAAATGAGATATGCATTTACATTTGTAGCCTTGATTTTTTAACTTAATCACATAGAAATACCCTTATTATTTACAGATTTACCATTGGATGGGAGGTAAATATATAAAATCAATATTGCTAGAATCTAATTATTGCTGTGGAACTTTTATTTGCTAAACAGGATTTTCATAACTAAACTAAAATCTAACTTCTACAGATACTCTCAAAAGGTAGTTTCTAATAAAACCTCACAATTTAACTTCTACAAATAAGAGATTCCAAACGAGGTCTAAGATGTGATTAGTTGACCAACTACAGTAAACATCGCAACAGAGTCTCCACCCACCACCTCTACCAGTGAAGAGTAGACTATTATCATTTCTCAGGTTGATTATGAACGGATCCTATCGCTAAAGGCTACTGACTCCGTTATCCTTATCTCTCATGCTACTTCTTCAGGTACTAGTGTCTTCGTAGTCTTTAGAAATACCTTATGGATTATTCAGGTGTCTCTTTCCATATGTTAAGTATAAATTTTTTTTTTACATGTTTATCTTAGCTTTCTGATATTTGTTTAATGGTCATCGTTGATGGTTGATTTTATCTTGTTACTGGAGAAAGGATTGCGCAGGCTTCTTTTCAGTTTTAGCCATGGTACTAAATGTCTACGCGTGTCACCGAAATTTCTCCGACACGTGTCTTATTTTCAATTTACCGACATGACTCCGACATAATATCGAAATGGAAGTTTTCTTAATAAATGTAATTTTTTTTTACCGTGTTTCCACCAACATGATTTTGACATACCGATATTTCCTCGACACGTATCTATTTTTCAACTTATCGAAGTCCGACACGAAATCGACATTTAAAATAATGGTTTTAGCTAAAATGGTCCTATATATACTTGATTTTCCAGTTAGTGTCATTACAAAACATTTATTTTGTTATGTGATCTTTCTTCCATTCTACTGTACTTTTCAAGATTTATAGATGGAAAGGAGGATTGATGTGGGTTGTGAAAGAGGTATTGGTGTGTATCTATTGGTCAACGATGATATATTACGAGGATTAGCATCTATGACATCTATCTGGCACTACCGACTAGGTCATTCATTATACTAGAAGTTGTAATAAACTTTGCCTTAGGTTCAGTCTCTTCTTTTGATTGTGAGTTTTGTTAGTTAGATAAGTACTATCGTGCTTCCTTTAGGCATTTGCGTTTTGTGTCGATTTCAAATTTGTTTGAGTTAGTCCATTATGATAGCTGAGATCCTATTAAAATCTCGTTTGTGTCTGGTCACCGTTATTACATTATTTTTATTAATGATTTTTCACGTACGTCTTAGCTATACTTGTTTAAAGATCATAGTCATATTTTTGATGTATGTAAAACATTTATTACAGAAATAAAGAATCAATTTGATGTTATTCTAAAATGTTTATGTACAAATAATGCTTTTAAGTTTGTCCAATCTAATATGCAGTCTTATCGTGCATCTTTAGAAATTATACATCAAACTATTTGTTCTCACATCTTTCAACAAAATGGAATTGCTGAACGTAAAGATACACATATCTTCCATCATGTTACACATGCATGTTTTAAAATATCTCTGGTCTGATATTGTCTTCATTACTACATATCTCATAAATAAAATGCTCTCTACTCCTTTAGGAGGTGAGATTCCTCTTCGGCATCTTTGACTAGATGTTGACTTTTTTCTTTTAATCGCTTAGATGTTTAGGTGTCTTGCTTTTGTTCAGGATCTCTTTCCTAGACTTGATAAATTATCTTCCGTATTAATCAAGTGTATTTTTGTTAGTTACTAGACGGTATTTTGTGTTTGTCGATGTCACATTGTTTGAATCCAAAGGTTACTTCGATGGTACTACAGTTGATGTTGAGTGTCTCCTTTTTCCGTCTGTTGTTGAGCTACCTACCACAGATGACCATAAATCTCCCACTGTCAATAAGGAGATGCCTTGTCCTTTGCAGGTGTATCGTTACTGTCAGCAGACATAAGTGCCTCCATTGGTAGAATCATCCTCCTCCACGATTGCAAATCTACCTTCTACTGACTGATTTTCCAATTACACTCTATAACGGTACTTGTTCTTTCACTGTACATCCAATTTCTAATTTTGTTTCTTATAACTCTTTTTACCTTGGTTTCTGTAATTTTGCTTTGTCCATCTTTTCTACGTCTGATCCGAAGAATTATCAAGAGGCACTACTACTTCCTCAATGGTAAATAGCTATAGATGAAGAGATAATTGCATTAATAGCTCGTGACACTTGAAAGTTGCTGACTCGACCTGTTGGAGCCACTATAGTCACTTATAGATGGGTCTATACTATCAAATACAAGGCAGATAGTATAGTTGATAGATATAAAGTTAGATTGATTACTTGGAGTTTTACTCAGACATATGGTGTAGACTATGCAATGACCTTTTCTCCCGTTGCCTGTCTTAATTTCATTAGAGTGTTATTGTCCATTGCCATCAATAATTCGTGGGAGCTGTTTCAACTAGATGTAAAGAATGTCATCTCGTACGACAATATGATAGATTCAGTGTTTATAGAGCAATCTCTAGAGTATATTGCTCAAAAGAAGGATAGAGTGTGCAAATTGAAGAAAGCTATCTATGGTTTAAAACAGAGTCTCTGAATTTGGTTTGACAAATTCAATTAGGTAGTTATGTCAATAAGGTTTTCAGAGATATACTATTGATCACTTTGTCTTCTATAGAAGGACTACCAGTGGGTGTGTGTTGCTGATAATCTATGTTGATAATATATTGATAACAGACAGTAATGCGACGAGCATTAGAGAGATAAAGGAATATCTTAGAATATATTTTGTCACTAAAGATATGGAAAAGCCATGGTACTTCTGGGCATTGAGTTTATCTATACCAAGAACATGACACTGTCTTAGAAAAAGAATGTTCTTGACCTCTAGGAAATAGTACTTTTAATGTACAAGCTAAAGTATACTATTGAGCAGACACAATCCTTCTGGGATATCATTTCAGAGCTATTTGAGGATCAGGTCAGTTCAGACGATTGATTAATGTTATTAGGGGAAAGATAATCTATGTTATTTCTATCAAAGAGAGAAAAATACATATATATAGGATGGGTAGGGAGATCCATATACTAAATGAATATCCAATTACCCATTAACCTATATACTAAGAATATAACATAAACTAAAACTCTAACACTCCTCTTCAAACTGGAGTATACACATTAAGAAGACCCAGCTTGGTACAAAGAGACTTAAACACCCTAATATTAAGACCCTTGGTAAAAATGTCAGCTAACTGTTCAGATGAATGAGTATGTGAAGTAGATATAACTCCCTTCATCACTATATCTCGAATGTAGTGGTAGTCGACCTCAATATGCTTGGTACGTTCATGGAAAGTAGGATTGTTGGTAATGAAGATTGCAACTTGATTATCACACAACATCGGCATAAGCATCTCAGATGACAAACCAAGCTCTGACAGCAGGGACTTGATCCACACCATTTCACATGCAGTTTGAGTTATGGACTTATACTCTGCCTCAGCACTAGAGCGTGATACCACGTTCTGTTTCTTGCTGTGCCATGTGATTAGATTGCTTTCTACATAAGTACAAATGTCAGATGTAGACTTTCTATCCCCTCGGTCTTCTACATATCTCGAATCCGAATATGCCATAACATTCATATGGCCACTCTTCTGATAGATTAGACCTCTTCCTGGAGTACCTTTTACGTAGGACCCGTACAACCCCAGTCTAGTGTATTTTTCTGGATTCATGCATAAACTGACTCAGTAAGCTAATAGCATAAGAAACATCTAGTCGAGTCACTGTCAAATAAATGAAATTTTCAATCAATCTCCTGTACTGACCAGGGTCATCCAATAACTCAAGCTAGTATCTCATAAAAGTGGTGACTGTTCAATAGGTGTACTCTTAGGTTTACATCCCAAGAGTTCTGTTTTCTCAAGAAGATTAAGCACATATTTTCTTTGAGATAACATCATTTTTCCATTGACACAAGTAAAACTCAAAACCAAGAAAGTATCTTGGTTTTCCTAAGTCTTTAGTGACAAAATGAGATGCAAGATGTTCTTTGACTTTTTTTATGCCCCTTTGGTCACTGCTAGTCATCAGAATATCATCCACATATACCACAAGCAACACACATTTCTAATAAGCTTTCCTGTAAAACACAGAGTGATCCACAACACACTTTTGAAAGCCTCCATCCATCATTACTTTCCTGAATTTTTCGAACCACGCTCTAGGACTATGTTTTAAGCCATAAATTGCCTTTATGAGCTTGCATACCTTATTCTCCTTCTGAGCAACATATCCCGGAGGTTGCACCATAAGAACCGTCTCTGTGAGATCTCCATACAAGAATGCATTTTTCACATCAAGTTGACAAATATTCCATGAGTTATTGATAGCCACAGAGAGAATAACCCTGATAGAATTGAGGCTAGCAATTGGAGAAAAAGCCTGATCATAATTAATACCATACATCTAAGTGAATCCTCGAACTACAAATCTAGCTTTGTAGCGATCAGCTATGCCATTTACTTTGTACTTGACAGTATAAATCCAGTGATAGGTGACTACTTGGGTTCCAACAGGATGGATCACTAACTCTCATGTGCCACGAGCTACCAAGGCAACTACCTCCTCGTTTATTACTGCCTTCCAGTGGAGAAGTAAAAGTGTCTCCTAGTGATTCCTGGAAATAGACTTAGAGGAAAGAGACAAGGCAAAGGCACGAAAAGTAGAAGAAAGAGAATCATAAGAAACAAAATTGGAGATTGGATGAGAGGTAGAAGAACGACTACCTTTTCAAAGAGCTATAGGAAGATGAAGATCATTTAGAGGTGAATCTGCATTCGAGGAGGAAGTTGGTTTTGCCGCTGGTGGAGCTGGTGGTCTCTGTCGTCATTGATATACTTGCAAGAGACGAGGTGGATCTGTTGTGTCAATACCAGACTTAACAAGTGGAAGAGGAACAGACTCAACTACGGGCTCCTTTGAGACGCTGGAATCACAAAAGTATCCCGTGGACTCGAAGAAGGTGATATCTGCAGACACAAAGTAACGATCAGATGGAAGATGAAAACATTGGTACCCGCGTGAGTCCTGGAGTATCCTATAAGCACACATTTGATGGCTCTTGGAGAAAGTTTATCAAGACCTGGTGAGAGATTCTGGACAAAGGTCACACACCTAAATACCCAAGGGATCAAGGAATACAACGTGGCATCTTTTTGAAGACGCCGAAGAGGTATCTTGCTACCTAGAAGGGTAGAAGACATCCTATTGATAAGATGGTGGCAGTAAGAACAACATCAGACCACAAATATTTTGGAACTTTCATGTGTACTATAATAGTACGAGCAACATCGAGAATATGTTTGTGCTTTCGTTCTGCCACCCCATTCTATTGGAAGGTGTGTGGACAAGTGGTTTGATGTATGATGCCTAAAGATGCATAATAAGATTCAATCCAGTTTTGAACAAACTCTAATGCATTATCAGTGCGTAAATACTTGGGAGTAACACTAAACTGATTTTTTATTTCAGAAAGAAAAATTTTGAGTACATTAAAAATGTGACCACAATCTTTTAACAGATATACTCAAGACACTCTAGAAAAATCATCAATAAACACAATGTAGTAACGATAACCGGACACAGACGAGACTTTGGCGGGACCTTAGATGTCACAATGCACTAATTCAAATAAATTTAGACTAGACACCAGACGCAACTGATGAAAGGAAGCATGATGATGCTTTCGTAACTGACACGACTCACACTCAAAAAGAGAAACAGTTATCCATGGTAAAGCCTATTGTAACTTCTGGTGAGATGGATGGTTCAATTGGTAGTGCCACAGCGAAGACAGTTTTGAGGTAGAAGCCATAGACACTAATCCCCAAGGTATCTCGTCACCGACCAGCAGGTACACACCATTGTCATGCTCACGGTCCAAATCAATCCTCCTTTCCGTCCACAAATTCTGAAAAGTGCAGTGAAAAGGGAAAAAGTTACACAACAACAAAGTTGTTTTGTAATAGCATTAATAGATAGAAGATTGATAGGAAAGTCAGGCACATGCAAGACTTTATCAAGAGAGATTTGGGAAGAAGCTTGCGCAACTCCTCCAGAAATAGGGTAAGATCGATCATCAACAATGGCCACAGATCGAATATCAGACAACTATGACAAATGAGTAAACAAGTTTTTCGTACCTGACATGTGGGAGGAGATACCGAAATCAATTATCCAGGAGAGATCCTTGGAGGCCAAGAGAGCACTAGTATTTGTGGAAATGGAGTAAAAGACAGTGGTGACGGAGTCGATGACCTTTAGTTGTACGAGTTTGTCATATTCAGCTTGCGAGATAGTAACTACCGACTCCTTACTGGTAGAAGTGGCTGGTAGGGACTCAGTAGTAACATGTGCAGATGAAGAAGAACTGAGCTGTTCATATAAATCCCAACACCTCTCAACTCGGTGACCAGTCCTACCACAATGAGTACAACGCGAACGTCCTCCAACATCTATGCAACCACAACTCCCTCCACGAGTGTTACCACGTCTACGACCATGTGTAGCTGTCATGGCTGACTAATCAGAAATTGAAGGAGTGGTTGTGGAGATACATAGAATACGTGCAAAAGTGGTCTGCAAATTTGGTATATTGTTAGCTCCTAGAATCTGTCCTTTGATCTGAGAGTTGAGCTCAGGAGATAAGTTAAAAACATAAATGGCCACAGCTAGTTCTTTTCGATATTGTCTCATCTGTATAATATCAGTCGTTAAGGGTTGATGTACTTGAAGCTCATCCAATAAACCACGTAACAATGTAAAGTGCTCTGACACAGAACGATCTCCCTGATGAAGAGTAAAGAGTTGTTCATATACTTCGAAAACCCTAGATATGTTCTTCTCATGACCGTAGATGAAACGAAGAGTATCACATATCTTCTTAGCTGGTCTCAGCATCATAACTCCTCTAGCTACAGAAGGTTCCATGCTGTTTACCATCTAAGAGATAATAGTTGCATCATCGGCGAACCAATCATCATATGTAGCATCTTTGCTCTTTGGGGGCGGTTTGGTGAGATAACTGCGTTTTTTATGTGCAATAATAAACGTTTCAAAACTTTGTGACCAGAGTAAATAATTCTTGGCATGCAATTTTTCAGATATTCCACTGAGATTCTTGACAAGGGATTCACAAGTAGTCATAATAATAGAATAATATAAGGTTTGAATTTTCAGAAACACGGAGAAAAACGGCTAAATAGATGATTATCCTCGAGAAAACACGTAGCAACTACCTACGGGAACACCACCACACAGTCTGGAGGCTTAAACACCACTAGATATCACGTATCCATACACAAACAACGAAAACAGGAGATCAAGGGGCTTAACACATGGCCTACCTACTGAAGGGGAGACATATCAGGGCTAAACAGCCCTTTCCGGCAAGAGGATGGGGCCGTCGGTGCCCCTGGTGGCCGTTGGAGTGGCTGTCGGCGGTGGAGGAGGGAAGATCTGCCGGTGGAAAGGCCTAGGGAGGGGTTGGAGGGGGTTGCCAGCGTGAGGGGAGTGGTCGAGAGGCTGTGCTGGCCTGTTGGTTGATCGACGGGAGGGGAGGAACCGACGGGAGGCGGCGGAAAGGCCTGGACAGTGGCTGACGGTGGTGCTGTCCTATTTTTCTCTTTTTTTTTGTTTTAGGTTAAAAAACCCAGAATTCCGATACCATATTATTAGGGGAAAGATAATCTATGTTATTTCTATTAAAGAGAGAAGAGTACATATATATAGGATAGGTAGGGAGACCTATATACTAAATGGATATTGAATTATCCATTAATCTATATACTAAGGATATAACATAAACTAGAACTCTAACAATTAGGAAACTTATATATTTGATAGTAACTCAACACATTTCCTATGCAATCAGTTTATTGAGTTAATTCATATATGAGTTTAGAAAAGTATATTAGAGTGGAGCCTTATGCGTTTTTGCATATGTCAAAGGTGCACCATGAAAAAACTTAGTTTATAACAGTGGTCATTTAAAAATTAAGGTCTATTCAGACTCAGGATATGCTGGAGACAGAGGAGATAGGAAGTGCACATCTAGTTTCTGTACGTATGTAGGTGGTAATCTTGTTACTTGACGCAGTCAGAAGCAGAACGTGATTTCCATGTCCAGCACTGTAATGCCCCTAGTACTACAAAATAGCACCATCATTGCTCAAGTATATATTAATTAAATAATTCAATAAGAATGCAGAAAATAACAACTACTAAGTTAATAATTAATAAAACTACTATCACTACCTAAGACCTGTGGTGTACAGTTACGTGTCTCTAACTACGTATTCTATCACTAGACTGTTATTTTACTATTCTGCACCTGCACAAAAATTATAAAAATAATGCATGAGTGTCATTCATTGTCACTTAAGTATGTGTCTATCAAAATCAAAAACCAAAAATCTCGAAAAAACAAAGAACTGGAATTACCATCAACAACTTTCAAAGGACACACTATTGTCATTCGTAGTAGCACAAATACTACGCTAGAAAGTAACACTAGAGTCGCAAAATGCAATTACAAAACATTGAGCAAATTCATTTCTTAAATTATGCCTTTCAAAGTCACAATCTTTATTATTATTATTTTAAACCATATGTATCTTTGAAACAACTTTATGCATTTTCGGAAAGTGAACTATGACTGAAATCATCTCGAAACTATGACTTACACACTTAGTGTGAAAACCTATGCAAGCATCCTCACCATAGGCAACCTACCAACCATAAGCAGTCATTGAAGACTCGAATCCCGATCCCTACTGCACTGTTATGGAGGACTATCCCAGATAGGAGTCTAATCGTCTCGGAACTCAGCCCTTAATATATCTATACATCACATAGTACGGGATGCGTCCATCGATGTCCCTTGGTGCCTGAGAACTTGGGAACTCTAACATTAGACTCGACCAACATTATGCTTAGGTACTCTGAGGACTCACACCTTGGACCATGCAGTGCAAACACCACTGTCATGGGGATTCTAATCTCAGACTCTCCTGCAATACATCTAGGGGATTCAAACTCTCGATCCTATTAGGAAGTTCAGTAACCACAACTTCAAATGCGCACTTAATCTCTCAGAGCTATTAAATACTCTTGGATTGTCGATACGATCCTATGGTTTCGAGGTATTGTCCAAAACCATGGAAAACATTTTCTAAACTATATGTATTCTTTTTTCAAAACATTTTTATATCGTAAATCATCCTTAGAATAAAAAACCACGATTAAATCACCAAAATACAAACCAAGCCATCATCGTAGGGTTTGACGGACTCATCCGCAGTAGTAAACCGTGGGATCAACTTGCGAGTTACACCCGCAAGACTAGCCTGTGGTAGGGACCCACGGGTGTGAACGACCATTTTATAAACAAACCAGATCAATAACAGGATTCGATGAAAATTGTCCAAAGTGAGAACAAAAGGCGAACGCACCACAAACTACCATAAATTTCGAAAAATGTACCAAATCATGGCGTCCTAAGTCACTTACCATTTGGAACTAGAATCACTAGAAATCGATATATGTAGCTCGAGAACCAAAAATCCAAAGACAAAGAGGTCAAACGGCAAACACAGTAATCCATCGTCAAAAATCTACTGTAAATCCTTATAAAAATCACTATAAATTACGAAATCTCTATCGTACTATGAATTCATACTAATCTACACATTTCCTCCATTTCAATTAGAAACAACAATGAAAAAGGAGAGGTAGAACGCATATATTCAACATCGATGAGTTTCTTTTCATATTCTTCTCCAGCCATAGGCTTCTTCTCCTTCATGATCTTAGGCTCTCTCTATCTCTCTTTTTCTTACGCTTGCTCCCTCCTTTAGCCCACACTTGCCCTTTCTTTTAATGCCTTTCCTTTGCTTACAGCCGTCCAAAAGCCTAGGCTGTCAGCATTGCAGGGTATGACGGTAAGGGCGGTAGCGTGTTTCATATGCCTCTTATTGTGTATTCTTGGCATTTCTTTCTTTCTTAGGGTTCCACACATTCATAGGTCACAAAACGTCAAAATACCATACAACACAGAGAGTCGAGGAGAAACCACAAATACAATAGGAAAATTAAACACAATTTCACTATGATTACCGATAAATATGCATGTAATTACAAATAATCAAGTTTCAGCTTATTGAGATTACACACAAATAGGTATCAATCTTCAATACAAGATCTACATTATTTTTAGATTTCTAGACTAGAAATTCGCGGAGATGACACACGCAGGCAATACACGGTCCCAACTCGTGGTTTCAACTCGCGGTAGTCACCCGTGGTTGGCCTTTAGTGGTTATAGTTATCATTTCCTACCCCATTAAAAGAATTTCATCTCCGAAATTCATCTCTTGTAGAACAAATAGGGGTACCACGATCGAATGTCCATCTCATGTTCTCAAGTAGTCTCCTCTGAGTTATGGTGTTGTCATTGAACTAGTACAAAGGGAATCATTTTAATTTTGAACCTGTTCTTTTTAAGTATTTGAACAACATCCTCTACCATAATCAGGTCTTTCTCTAACTCTTCTTATTGCATCAGTATCACTTAGGACATGTCCGTCAAGTACTTTTTCAACATGAAAACATGGAATACGTTATTCATGTTAGAAAGATCCAAAGGTAAATCTAATTTATATGCAACTTCATCGATCCTTTTGGAAATCCTGTAAGGTCCGATGTAGTTAGGACTCAATTTTTCCCGCTTGTTAAACCTTGTCACCCTTTTAGTTAGTGATACTTTTAGGGAAACAAAGTCTTCTATTTTGAATTCTAAAAGTCTTCCCCTTCTGTCGGTGTAGCTCTTATGTCTATTTTGTGCAACTACCAATTTCTTTCGAATCAAGTCTACTCTGTTTGCATATTGTTGAACAATTTTTAGGTCCAATAGCTGATGTTCACCTACTTTACTCTAATAAGTGGGTGTTCTACACGATCTATTATACAAAGGCTTATATGATGTCATTATAATACTGGAGTGATAGCTATTGTTATAGGCAAACTCAATCAATGGCAAATGTTCCTTCTAACTTCCCTTTAAATCTAAAGCATAAGTCCTCAACATATCTTTAAACGTCTGAATAGTCTTTTTTGATAGGTGGTACTGAAATTTAATACAGTGTCAAATATTTTTTGCAATGCCTCTCAAAATCTTAATGTAAACCGTGTGTCTCTATTAGACACGATTGATATAGGCACTCCATACAGTCAGACTATCTTAGACACATACAACTCTATCAGTTGTTATATTGAGAGATTCACCCTTATAGGTAAGAAATGTACTAACTTTATGAGTCGGTTGATGATCATCCATACTATATCTTTCTTTTTCCTGGTCTTGGGAAATCCTGTCACGAAGTCCATAGATTCATACTTCCATTTCTAAATTAGAATATCCAGAAGTTGTAGAGTTTCTTCAGACTTCAGGTGTTTAATTTTCACCATCTAGTAGATTACACATTTTACTATATGCTCAGTAATTTTTTTTCATCTTAGGTCATCAAAAATTTCTTTTCATGTCCTTGTACATCTTGGTACTTCCTAGATGGATTGTGTATTTGGACTAGTAGACTTTGTCTAGTAATCTTTGTTTCACTTCTTCCACTTAAGGCACATATAGGTGCAAGTTGTACTTCAACCCACCATCTACATCGATAGAAAAGTGAGGCGGTTTCCTTACCTCCAGTTTTTCCCTAGTTTCTCGCACAAAGGTGTCCAATTACTGAGCAGCCACAATTACTTATAGTAACCTTAGGCGAATAGACAAGTTAGTGATCCAAGCTTCAACAGGTCCTTGAAACTTCCTTCGAGGTCTGTATTTGACCAAATCTTCTAGCATATGTCATTTTTAACCATTAAGTTGGCCACGACATGAGTGTGTCTACTCAGTATATCCGCGACCACGTTAACCTTCTCTAGGTGGTAGAACAGATTAAAGTCATAGTCCTTGAGATATTCTACCTACCTTTGCTGTCTCAAATTCAAATCCTTATGTGTAGAAATATATTTCAAGTTCCGATGATTCGTAAATACTTTAAACTGTTCATCATATAGATAATGCCTCCAAAATTTCAATGTAAATACCACTACAACCATCTCTAAGTTGTTCGTAGGATAATTCTTCTCAAGGTCCTTCATTTGATGGAAATTATATGCTATCTTCTTACTATACTGCATCAAACACACTTCAATTCGGTTCTACAAGTATTATTGTATACCGTGAAACCACTACTTTTACAAGGTAGTGTCAAGACCGGAGATGTAATCAAACAAGCCTTTCACTCATTAAAACTTTTTTTACATTACCAATCCCATACAAACGACACTTCCTTCTGAGTTAATCTGGTCAAAGATGTTACAATCTTGGAAAAATCTTGAATAAACATTTGATAATAATTTATCAAGTTCAAGAAATTTCTTATCTCTGGCTCAACTGTTCACTTTTCCATTTTAGTCGGATCCATCTTAATATATTCTCCTGAGATGATGTGGCCAAGACATGACTTTTTTCGGTCAAAACTTACATTTAGAAAACTTTTCGTAGAGTTGATGTTGTCTCAACATTTTCAGTACAGTCTTTAAGTATATTTGGTGAGTTTTCATGTTAAGAGAGTACACCAGATATCATCTACAAATACTATCACGAACTGATCAGGTAGGACATGAATACCTTGTTTATCAGGTCTATGAAGACAACCGAAGCATTTGTCAACTTGAATGACATGACTAAGAACTTGTAATAGCCATTTCAGGTGCAAAAGGCCATCTTATACACATCTAATTCCCGGATATTGAGCTAGTGATAGCTTGATCTTAAGTCAATCTTCAAAAAAATTGAGACTTCTTGTAACTAGTCAAACAGATCATTTATTCTAGGCAATGTGTACTTATTCTTTACAGTATTTTGATTCAATATATACACAGTCGAAGCGATTCATCCTTCTTTTTGACGAATAAAACAAACGTACCTCAAGATACACTTGGTTTGATAAATTCTTTGTCTAGTGGCTCTTGTAATTTGTTCTTAAGCTTTCGTAATTTAGCAGGTGTTATTTTGTAAGGGACCTTTGAGATAGGACTCTTGTAACAGGGCTCAATCCTGACATCAAATCAATTAGAAACACTACCTTCCTGTGTAGCGACATATCAGGTAACTCCTATGGAGAAATATCAAGGTATCTGCAAACAACTAGTATATCTTGTATCATTAGAATATGCGAGGAAGACGACTACACTGGTCAAATATCTCGTATAGCCTTTTGTCAGAGAACGGTAGGACTTTATCGTCGAAATCACCTTCTTCGGCTTACTTGGTCTTACTCCTTACACCAAGTACAAGTTTTGACCTAAACATTCCACTAGCACCTTCTTCTTTGTATAGTTAATCATTATTAAATACTGTGTTAGCTAATCCATGCCTAATATTACATTATATTCCTACATATCTATTATTATTATCATAATGACATTGAAATCCTTGTCTCTTAACTTGACGTCGACTGACTGTAGATATCTCTTTGTAAGGCTGTGCTCTCCTAATAGAGTCACCACGTCCAGGTGAAAAGCTAACATAGTTGGTTTGTCTTTAGCTTCAACTGTAAACGATTCAGAGACAAAGGAAAAGGAACTCTTTAAATCAAATAGTACTCTGACTATTTGGTTAGTCATTAGAAAGAACATAAATATAACACATATTACAACTATAGATTGTAATTATTATTAAGAATAGTATTAGATACATAGCTACATAGGAGGGTGAAAATTTACAATACATGATTCATTACTAGTACTTACTTTCTCTAACATTCCCTGAAAGGCCGACATCAGGAGTAGATATCACGAACACTCGTCCCTTAGTCAGTTGACAAAGTACACCTCTAGCTTTCTTTAGAGGATCAAAGTAGTTTCGTTAAAAGTGCCCAACCTTTCTGTAATTGTAGCACATCATGCCACTTAGGTTCGATTGTCGACGAGGACACTGCAATGTCGTGTGTCCCATCCATCTACAGACGAAGCAAACTCTCTTCACCTGTGAGCCACTATTCGAGCTTATCTGGTTGAATCCGGTATTGTCTCTCCCAGTAAAGCTACATCTCCCATTAAAAGTTGAGTTGGTGCGTTCCTTCCTTTTCTTTCTAGAGTTTCCAGTACTCTCAGAACTTGATATCCCAGAAGTAGAAAGTTGTGGAGCAAACATCTTTCCTTTTCCTTTAGACTGGCTCTCCGTACATCGCTTGTTTCTTCCTCAAATTGAGCGGCTAGATCTACCGCATCCAATAAAGTTCAGCATCGATAGTTCATGACCTTTAGTCTAAGTCTCGGGTTCAAACTTTCCACGAACTGCTTGGCTCTATGTTCTTTTGTGTCAAAGGATTGCGTAAATCGCTCCAGACGGGAGAAAGTTGCCTTATACTCGGCCACTGTCATATAACATTGCTTCAAGTTTTTGAATTCTCTATCTAGTTTGTCCCTTTCGTGATACGGAAAATATTTGCCGTAAAAGACGTTCTTGAAGTCTCCTTAAGAAATCATCAATAGATCTTAATTCAGGAACTTTAAACGATGCGTGGCTCTCCACCATTGGTCGAAGTTACCTTCAAACTGAAAAGTCGCTAGCCATATTTTTCCAAAATTGTTTCCATTTTAGTAGTCAGGCCTCACACTCTTCTGGTTTGCTTCGGTCGTCGAAAGTTAGAGCATGGAGACGGTTAAGTTGCTTCAGCCATGGGTCGCCTTTGGTCTTGTCCATGTTCCTCTTCGTGAGGGACTACGCAATTCTCTACATCATGCTATTAAGCTCCTGCTGTATTTCCCACGATCCACTTTCCTTATCAGTCCCCGAGCTCACTGTGGGAGTTCTTCCTTTACCTCTACTTTAGAGTGACATGCTGTAGCCACCAAAAAACCACAAGAATCAAGTCAAGTGTAGTCATTCTATACTACGTAGTCCTATAGAGTTATTAAACTGGACACTCTAAGCTAACGTGCTTAATGTACCTATACTCTGATACTAATCTATGATGCCCTTGGTGTTACAAATTAGCACCACCACTATCCAAGCAAGAATGAAGAGATTAACAACTACTAAAGTAATAATTAATAAAACTACTGTCACTATCCAGGACTTGTGGTGTGCAGCTACGTGACTCCAATTACATATTCTATCATTGGACTGCAACTTCATTAATTTGTATTTGCATAAAAATCATAAAAATTACACATGAGTGACATTTATTGTTCTTCAATACGTGTCTACCAAAATTAAAAACCAAAAACTTTGAAAAAACTAAGAATTGAAGTTGCCACAAACAACTTTCAAAGGACACACTTTCATGATCATACAAAGCATGTAGAGGTTGACTACCATTATGTGCGAGATATAGTGACGAGAATAGTTATTTCTACATCCTACACTCAATCATCAAAGTAGTTTGCTAACATCTTTACAAAAAACTTAAATGTAGAGGTTTTTGAGTCTTTGTGTACCAAGCTAGGCATAACATGACAGATATACATGCTCTAGCTTAAAAGAGAGTATTAGAGATGTTATCTCATGTATTAGAGTCATGTTGGTCAGACAGATTAATGGATATCCATTTAGTCTATGGTGTCTGATAAACCTTATTTATATGTAACTACATAATAAAATAATACAATCCTTTGTTCTATTCCTTATTACAAGGAGTTTTAAGTTTTCATGTAAAAGCATGCAACACAGCCACCTAATCCCAGTTGATTTTATATGTGTAATAGATATGTCACAGATTTCAAAACTCAATGTCCATATTGGATTAGGTTTTTGGATTTAGTGTCATGATTCATTAGTTCCAGAATATTTTTATTAGATCTTAAAAAAGGCTGCTTAATCTCTTGAGGTTTTACAGTATAATCCTATCGGATGTTTGAAACAGCTTTTGTTGGCATTTGACATCCCAATCTATGATCTCAAGTTTGGGCAGTGCAAACGACTTACAAGCTTAGCAACTTAAAGAGCTAGGTTTTAAGATGACGAATAGTTGTCAGATAATCCAAAACAATATAGAAAGGAAAAAGATGAAAGAAGGTGCTCAACATCTTTATTTCCACTACACCTACTTTTTTGACATGCTCTTTAAAAAATGAATAGAAAGAATGAGGCCATTGACTTTCACTTACCATTAGGTATGTTGCATAATGTTTTGTGACTTTGTAGGTTTCATACAGATGAGGTAACCAAAGAGAGACTGTATTTTTTTTAAGGGAAAAGTAGACAAAATTTGATGTATGCCATCTAGGGATTCATCTTATGGTCATAATTGATTTAGCAAATATTGTGAGTTATAATAGTCTAAATGAAGAAAATAAGGGAGATATATGGGTCACAGTTGGTAGAAAGATGAAGAGAAATAGTAAGTTGGGTGTGACAGGGAACATGCCATGTGGACAAATAGAATTGGGAGAAATTGTCTAGTGGATTTCCAAGTGGCAATGTATTAGGCCACTTATTCTTAAGCTCCTCTTTCTTACATGGGTTTAGATAAGGTTTTTATTTATGATTTGCACAGTAGCAGAAGTGAAGTCATTTGCTGGTTTAATATGCTGCCTTGTCGATTCTTATGGATGTCTGGTATCCACAGAATATACGTAGCTTAATATGTTAATACAATCAAATTGCAATACCTTACCTTTCATGTCAACTCTGGAGAACATATTGTGTAGTTTTGACCCTTCTCTCAGGAAGGAGCTGCAAACAGAACGTTCGCTGATAGAAAGATGCAGCAGAAATAGATTAGAACAACTAGTTTCTCATGGCAGGTATTTAGCCAGCATGAAGTACCCATTACATAGGATGCAATGGATTGGGTTTGCCCAGTAAGTACTTGTGTTATTGTGAAACATGTTATGAAATATTTTCCAATTAAAGTGTATAATGCAAGTCATGTGTAAGCCTTAGTAGTGGCTTGTTTGAAAAAAAGTGGTTTTAGTAGAAAGTGAGAGGGTTTCAAGTTATTTACTGTAATACTTGTGCAGGAATTATGAAACCAACATTTCAACATAGTATAGCTAGTGAATAGTAAAGAATATATATTAACAAAATGGGGGAAAATGAAGCTTCATGTTATGTGCAGACATGGCTGCATGTAACATTCTTTTTATGTTTTCTTTTAAAAAAACCAGCTATACAACAATTTCATCTACTTATTGATGTATGGCATATTCTAATTTCATAAACCTTTGAGCTTTTCTTTACTTTTGAATAAAGTTTTTAATGTTAATGATTGAAACTTACTAAAATTTTATGGAACTTGAGGCTTTAAGATGAAGATGTTATTTTGATTGGTGTGACCAATGTGAATCTGTTGTAACAAGTAAGCTGTATTGCACAAATTATTCTGAACAGCTATGAAATGATTTTCTTTTCAGTTTGTTGCACTAGTACCTACTCAAATTTAATGGGGTCATGAAAACCAATTGCCATGGATACAACATATAAGTATATGAGTGTGATCCATATGTGAATGCTTATCTTGTGTTCTTTATCTTCCTCTCGCTTTTAGTTTGTCTTTCTTTCTTCTTTTCCCCTTGTTAGACTTGTTATTATTATGCTTATTGTATTTGTGTAGGTTAATGGATTATTTGGATATTCATTTATCTAATGAGTCCATAAATATGTAATCACCTACTCATTGGTGATGATTTTCTTTGTTTATTCTTACATGGTATCAAAGCTTAGGGTTTAAGGATCTATCAAAGAAAATAGGAAAAAAGGGAGAAAAGAACTCTCAGTAGCAGTAGCAAGAATAGTTGTCGCCGCTGGCGACTTTAGCAACACCCATCGGAGTCATCGTCGGGCCTTCCAGCAATAATAGCAAGTATTGGTGACCTCTTTTCAGCCCTTAGTTGTCATCACGACCCTCTTGTAGTGCCATCCAGTCCTCCTGTAGCACCGTCCAGCCTTCCCTTTCTCCCGTAGTTATCATCTTTCTTCTCCTTTCTAGGGTATTTTGCCATCCAGTCGAGAAATGATAGCCTCCGAGCTATTCCTCGCATCGTAGTTCAATCCAAATTCTTGGCTTGATAAGTTGCTTGTGAGAAACCAAAATGTTTTCAGTTTATACTGGGAATCTGGATTCGTAGCTCATAGAGAGGGAACTTGAAGATGAGTTTCGGGAGTATGGAGTTCTTCGAAGTGTTTGGGTTGCTCGAAGGCCATCAGGTTATGAATTTAATGACAGAAGAGATGCTTTAAATGCGATCTATAGAGGGGGGCGACCTTGTTGTGAGCATTTTGATCGGACAAACCACAGATCTACGCGGTGTTGGGACAAGTTTGGTTGACTAGAATAGGCCCAAATCATTACAGAGACTCAGACTACAGTTGCATCACCTGGTCCTCTTACATTTTCATCATCATCTACTTCGACAGTGTTCATATCTCACGATGAGTATGCGAAGTTCCTTCAGTTTCAAGAGCGCTGCGAAGTTTCTTCAGTTTCAAGAGCACTAGTCCTTTGTCATGGCATCACATGCCATTACCTTTATCTTAGGTACTACTGTTTTGTTGACCTTTAAGGATAGTTCTTGAATCATCGACTGAGAAACCCCTTCACATATGTCAGGTATACGAGATCTCTTTACTTGTTTGCCTCAGTTAACTTATATTTGATTTGTTTTGATAGTCGATGGTTGTACTTGTCAGGTTTCTAGGCAAGACACTGTTCATGCCTCCTTCCAGACAACATTAGACAAAGTTTTTTATATACCTGACTTTCCAATTAATTTGTTGTCTATTAGTGTTATAACTAAATAATTACTTTATTATGTCATCTTCTTCTCTTTTTACTGTACTTTTTAGGATTTACAGACAAAGAAGAGAATTGATTTGGGACATGAGCAAGGACATAGAGTACACTTGTTGGTTCAAGATGAGCAACCTCGGAGGATAACATTACTTGCTTCTATAGTGGAGTCATTTTTTTAAGGCATCTTCAATTGGGTCATATATTTCACTGAAAACTTTAGCAGGCGTTTCTGTGGATTTCTATCTCTTCATTTTAATGTGAGTCGTGTTAGGTAAGTATCATTGTGCTACCAATCATCGTCTACATCTTGTTAGTGGTCAAAGTCCATTTGATTTAGTGCATTATGATGTGTGAGGTCCTGTAAGGACTTCATCTGTATATGGTTATAGGTATTACATTATGTTTATTGATAATTTTTCTTGTGTCTCATGGGTGTATTTATTGAAAGATAGAGTTAGTGTGTTTGATGTAGTCCAAAAGTTTCTTGTAGAAATAATAAATTAGTTTTTTGTTACTCTTAAAGTTTTTCATACTGATAATGCTTTGGAATTTATTTAATCTAGTCTTTAAAATTATTATGAATCTTTAGGTGTTATTTATCAAACTACTTGTCCTCATGTATCTCAGTAAAATGATGTGGTAGAGCATAAACATCGACATATTTTGGATGTGACTTGCATCATTATGTTACAAATAGGTGTTCTAAAATACTTGTGGTCAGATGCTATTTTTATTGCGTCCTGTCTTATAAATAAGATATCGTTTACACCTCATGGGGCTGAGATTCGATTCAGATGTTTACGTCTTGATGTGAAACCTTTTTTTTTACTTTTAAAGGTTTTTGGTTGTGTTGCTTTTGTTCAAGATTTGTCTCCAAATCTTGATAAATTGGCTCCTCGTTTTATTAAATGTCTTTGTTAGATAATTTCACACACAATAAGGGTATCAGTGTTTTGATTCATCCACTCGTAAATATTTTGTGTTTGTAGGCATTGTCTTTTTCAAGTCTCAGCGTTACTTTAAAGATAATGTTTCCAGTCGAGGAAGCTTGTGAGGTATATCATTGTTGCTAGAAGCTTCCTCTGCTACCTCCAACTGAGTTGCCTTTCATGTCTGTAGGTCTGTCAACAATTGACTTAAACATTCCTATTGTTCTACGGAAAGGTACACATTCTATCTCAATCCATCTTATATCACATTTTGTTTTTTATGATAACCTTTATCCATCCTTTCGCACTTGTATCTTGTGTATTTCTTCATAGTCTACTTCTAAAAACTACCAACAGGTCCTTATTCTTTATTGGAAGGCAACTTTAGATGATGAAATGCATGCAATGGTGTCATGTGGTACTTCAGATTTAGTTGCTTGTCCTAAAGGAACCAACATAATCTTGTACAGGTGGATGTTCATCATCAAATATAAACCAGATGGTATTGTAGCATGATTAATTGTACGTGAATTTACACAGGAATATGACATAGATTACGCAACGACTTTTCACTTGTTCCTTGATTGAATTCTATATAGGTTTCTTTCTATTGCCATAAATCAATCTTTAGAGTTTAATCAGAAGGATGTAAAGAATGTTTTCTTATATTATGACTTGACTGAACAGATGTTTATGGAGCAGCCTCCACGATACATTGTTCAGGAGGAGGATCATGTGTGTTTGCTCAAGAAAGCTATTTATGACCTCAAACAAAGTCCTCATGCATGGTTTGAGAAGTTTAGTAGTATAGTCACGACTAATGGGTTTCAACATGTGCAGTCAATCACTTTGTTTTCTACAGATGGACTAGTAGTGGTTGTGTTATTCTAGTAGTGTATGTAGATGATATCTTATTGACAGGTAGTGACACTAGAAGGATTCAGAAGACTAAAGAATACTTGAAGGTGCATTTTATTACTGTAACCGTGCCTGTCTGGGAATCTGACACGGAGTAGCATCAGAGGGAGGAGGCCACAACCATGTCAGGATGGCGAAGGCGCAAGATAGGATAAAACGAAAAAATGGAGTCGCTACCTAGTCTTTTAAGAAAAAGACGAGGAAAATCACAAACAAACTACAGAAAGATGAATGCATGAGATGCAAATGAAAAGGCCAAATGTCTACAAACCAGAGGACGAGTAAGGATTTCTATTACGCATAGGGAAGATATTAGGCACCCCTATACGCTCGAGAAACTCGATCTTTCTAGTCTGATTCACTTGCTAGAGGTTGAATGAATGCATGCTAAGCCTAAATTGTGCTCTAATCATGTTAATATGAGTGTCAAGTTAGGACTAGATGGATGTGCAAGATGCATGTGAAAATTGTGAAGAAATCCACACGAAATGACAATAACGAAACACGATACGACAAAGAAAATCACATGAAATGACGATGTTTTTAGAAGGAATGGTCCGAGAAAGCATGTCGACATCAAGAGAATAAAAAATGCAACCAACTCAAATCATCAGAATCATAGCAAACATCGTGAAAATCAAGATGCAAAAATTACAAAGAAGTCCACGTAAAACGATCAAACGATGACATATGAAGAAAATCACATGAAACGACAGTATTTTTGGAAAGAATGTTTTGAAAAACCATACTGATATCAAAAGTGGGATCAACCCAAATCGTCGGAATCATGAAAAAATGTCATAAAAATCAAAAGGGGAAAATAATTCGCGATTGGTCCAATGTGAGCCTTTAGGTTAGTTAGTGTGTGTACTTAGGCAATGAAATTCAAATCAAATCGAAAAATCCAAAACTATGGAATAAAGGGAATCAAATCAAATGTCAAACGAAGGAATTCGAGAAAGGGTTGGCGTGAAATCCACGTAAAAACACAGAAGACAGGCTTACTCAAAAAAGATGGAATGATTTGCAAATATAATGAAAACTATGCAAAATGCATGAAAGAGTACCTAAATGTGTAAAAGATGTTGAGGAATGACTTAGACAAAGATTATGCATGGCTGAGTGCAAAAACTAACATGCATGTGCTTGAATTGGTGGCACAGGGGCAATTTGATCATTTTTATGGTCAGATGTGATAAATGTGTGTATGTGGATGATGCATGATCTAATGTATGCAAAATGTGTGAAAAATGTTAGGAAAAAGTTATTTACGAGAAAACATGAAAAAGACAAGGTCTTAAATATGAAAAAACGATGTAAACCTGTTAAATAGCAAGATTAGGGGTTAAAATGCAAAATTCACGGAAAAAGGGAAAATCTTGATTAAAGTACATTCAGTGACTTTTATCTTAGTGTGCAGATGATGGATTAATTGAAAATGTGACATTGAGATGTGTGAAAATTGCATCTTGGTAATTTTCTGAGAATTCAGGGTCTAATGTGTAAAATTCACTCATAAAGTGTCAATGTGACCAAAATATGAAATCAAAGATCATTTTACAATGCAAATGTGATTTTTGAATGAAAACTATATTTAATTGCAAAATTATAAATAAAAGAAGTCAAAAATGGGTGTGAAAACAATTAAAATCCTAAATAATGAATTTGAAATTAGTCTAAGGGTCTGAATGTAAATTTCCTATACTCAAAAATTGTATGTTATGAATTCAAGGGCTTTTATGCAAAATTTTAGAGCTTAAATGTGATAAAAATTGGATTTTTATGATGATCAGTGTGATTATGAGGTCTTTCAGGGTTTAGAATGCAAATTTTACATAGAAAACTGATTTTAAAAGGCTCTAGGGGCTCGATGCAAAACTTCAGGACTTAATTGCAATAAAAACAAGATCTCAAGGGCTTAAGTGTGAGAAAACACCTATGAATGCAATAAAAATAAAAAAACAAAACATGCAAGGGATCATATGCAATTTTTTACAAAAACAATAAAAACCTAAGGGCCTGGGCTAAATAAACCCCATTCGAAGATCACCAGTGAATCGCTGATGTCTCCATTCTGACGTGAACTCCGACGACAGTCCAGCAGCGGTTTAACGGCGGAGGAAGGCGGGCGACGGTCGGAGAAGCTTGAGGGTGGCATGACAGAGCTCTCTGACGTGGTGGACAGGACTGGGGCGGCCTGAGATGTTCTCCCCACCTATGGCTCCGGCCAGGTGGCCTGTCGGTGTTGGTGAAGACGACGGCGAGGCGGCAGCGGTGCTCCAACGACGGCAAGGTTCGAGCGGAGGTCGGAGGAGCATCGGGGCGGCACGAGGAGGCTCGTGGAGGTGTTGGCCTGGACTGGCGATGTCAGGGGTGTTCCACCCATCTTTAGTGTCGGTGGCGGAAGTTGCAGCGGTGAGGGCTCCATTCCGGTGGTTGCGGAGGAGGCATGGCAGGCTGAGGAGGTCCCTGGTAAGGAGATGGGTCTTTTAGAGGAGGTCGTGAGCGGCGGGGGCGTCTGAAGTGCTCTAGTGGGCTTTATGGTGGTAGTCGACGGTGCAGAGTGGTGGCAAGAGGTCTCCGGTCGTAGGAGGCCAACTGGACTCCTCCTGAGCGATAGAAGCTCAGGAGGAGGAGGAGGAAGAGGGAGGAGAGGCCCATGGGACCTCACCTGGACCTAGGAGGCCACTGGCCTTGCCAGTGGTGGTGAACCCACCACCGGAGGAGGGGGAAGCGACAGATAGAGTGTACCTTCGTCGAGACTCGACTCAGAGGACTATGAATGGGCTGGACGGAGTGAATTGATGATGGTTCGAGGTCTAGAAAGAAAAGGAAAGGGATTACCTGAGTGGGGTCTTTGTCTTTTCCGACGAGCAACGACGGTGCTTTCTGGGCGACTGCTCCGACAATGACGTTGAGGCTTCTAGGGTTGAGAAAGGTTGGAGGAAGTTGTCCTAGGTGTCGTGGGTTGCGAGGGGTTGTTCTGGGTGGATTCTAGTGGGCTCTCTGAGTGGGTTCAAGTGCTGGATGAGGGAGGCCGGTCTGTTGGGCGGGGTCTTCTCCAACCGTCGATCTTCCTCCACGAGGGTTGAGCGTCGTTTGATGCTTGCGTGAGCTAGAGGAGATTGACCGGAGATCGCGGGAGGAGGAGATCTGCGCTGGAGACGAAGGGATCCCGTCGGAGATGACCCTGGAGATTGCGGGGGATCGTCGGAAATCCAAGGTTAGCCGGAATTATTTTTTGGATTTCTTTAAGTTGTTGATTGAACATGAAATAGGATGCATTTGGGCTAAATTGGGCCTGTGTTTTGGGCTTTGGGTTTTAAATTTTTTTTAGGTTTTTGTTTTAGGTTTTTTTAAAGGATTTTTGGGTTTTAGATTTAGGTTTTTAATTAGGTTTTGTGATTTAAATTAAATTTGTGATTTAAGGTTTAATTAATTGGTTTTAAATTAGATTTTGAGTTTAATTAATTGATTTTAAATTAGGATTTTTTAGGGTTTTATTATTTTAGGGTTTTTCTAAATTTAAATGGATTAAAGTTTTGTGTTTGAGTTTTAATTTAGATTTAATTTGTTTTTTTACTTGATTTAATTAGGGATTTAGTTTAAAATTTAGTTTAATTGGTTTTTATTAGGGTTTTGACTTAGATTTTGATCTCATTGGTTTTTTGCTTGGTTTTTGTTTGAATTAGGGTTTCTCTTTAATTAGATTTAATTTTTACTGGATTTTATTGGGTTTTACTTGATTAGGATTTTAATTAGGGTTTTTTACTTAATTAACTTGGATTAGGGTTTTCACTTAATTAACTTGGATTTTAAATGGTTTAAATTGACTTTATTTGGTTTTGATTTTAATTAGGGTTTTCACTTAATTAATTTGGATTTTAATTGGTTTAAATGGATTTTATTTGATTTTGATTTTCATTAGGGTTTTTACTTAAGTAAATTTGGATTTTAAATGGCTTAAATGGATTTTGTTTAATTTTGATTTTAATTAAGGTTTTCATTTAATTAAATTTGGATTTTAAGTGGCTTAAGTCGATTTTATTTGATTAATTTGGATTTTCAATATTTAAGTGGATTTTATGTGGTTTAGGTTTGGATTAAAAGATTTTACTTAATTAATTCATGTTTTTTTAATGATTTAAGTGAGTTTTGTTTGGTTTTGATTTTTAATTATGGGTTTTGCTTAGATTAGGTTAGAGTGGGCTTGTGTGGGCCTAAATGGGCTTGTGTAGGCTTGAGTGGGTTTGTTGGTTTGGTGGAGTTAGGGTTTAGGATTTAAGTTTGAGTGTAAGGGTTTTGGTGGTCGCAGCCGGAGCATCTTTCCAGAGGAGTCTGCTATCAAGTGACTGCAAAATCAAGATGTCTACAATTACTAAAGACATGGGAAGATCTAAGTATTTCTTAAGCATTGAATTTGCATATACTAAGGGTAGATGGTGTTGTCTCAAAGAAGGTATGTTTTTGGTCTTCAGAAGACTAGTCTCATGGGATGCAAATTAGAAAGCACTTGTCTCATGGGATGCAAATCAAAAAGCACTCCTGTCGATTGATTAAGACTTGATTTGTTGGACAGTTTGTCATCATTCTTTGAGGATGTAGGTAGACGTAAGCTCTTGATTGGAAAATTAATCTACTTGACTATTACACATTCTTACATTGCATATACAGTGGGTGTACTCAGTCAATGTATGTATGAGTCGAGGACATTATACTAGTATAGAGAGCACTAAGGGTGGACTCAAGTTATATTGGAAACTGAGGAGATTGGGAGTCAACTTCCTGGTATTGTATGTATATTGGAGAAAATCTTGTCACGGGATGTAGTAAAAAATAAAATGTAGTATTTAGATCAAGTACTATGGCGCAATAAGAAACAAAATGTAGTCTCTAAGTCAAATGCTAAAGCTGAATACTAGTCTATGGTACAGACAACTTATAAGATGATGTCTTCACTTCCTTCTATTCGAGTTTGGTTTTTCTGTAGATGTTCTTATGTCTATGCATTGTGACAATGAAGCTGTCATTTTCATTGTTAACAATCTAATTTTTCACAAGTATACCAAACACATAGGGGTAGATTGTCATTACATTTGTGATATAGTGATGAAGAGAGTTATTTTTACATCTTATACTTAGTCCTCAAATCAGTTTAGCTGATATTTTTTCTAAAGGACTATGTATTAGATATTTTGAGTTATTTTGTAACAAACTGGACATGATTAATATATATTGTAAAAAATAGAACAGGAGAGAAAAAGATAGTATATTTCTTTGTAGAAATAGTTACATATATATAGGGTGTATTAGATACCTTAGACTAATTGAATATTCAATAACCCAATAACCTAAAAATATCTAATATAATAATAAGACAACTCTAACACTCCTCCTTAAGTTAGAGCATACATATCAATCATGCTCAGTTTGGTATATAAAGAATAAAAAATCCCTACACTTAGTCCTTTTGTGAAAACGTCAGTTAGCTGCTCTAAAGATTAAGTATAGGGTGTCGAAATGACTGCATACGAAATAAGTATTCTAGAAGGATGGTGACTGTATACGAAATATCTGGTCGAGTCACTGTCAAATAGATAGACTTTCCCAATCAATTTTCTGTACTAACTAGGATTCTCTAACAGCTCAAAATTAGTATCCTAGAAGGATAGTGACTTCTCAATAGGGGTACTCTCAGGCTTGTACCCCAAGAGATCTGTTTCTTAAAGGAGGTCAAAAGCATTCTTCCTCTGAGATAGTATTATTTTTCTATTTGCATAAATAAACTCTATGCCTAGAAAATACATCGGCTTTTCCATGTTTTTACTAACAAAGTGTGTCTTAAGGTAGTCTTTTATTTTTCTAATGTCCTCTTTATCATTGTTGGTCACTAATATATCATCAATATAGACCGCAAGCAGTACACACTCTCGACCAGTTTTCCTGTAGAAAACTGAGTGATCAACAACATATCTCTGGAAATCTCCAGCCATCACCACCTTGCTGAATCTCTCAAATTAGACTCTGGGACTTTATTTTAAGATCATAGATCTCCTTCTTTAGCTTGTATATCCTTTCCTCTCTCTGAGCAACATACCTTAGAGGTTGCTGCATAAGTACAGAGTCGATCTGATCACCATATAAGAAGGTATTCTAAACATCTAATTGGTATAGATCCCAAGAGTAATTGATGGCAATGGACAAAATCAATTTAATGGGATTGAGGTGGGCAACTGATTAAAAAGTTTGGTTATAATCAATACTATGTGTTTGAGTAAATCTTTGAGTAATTAATCTAACTTTGTATCTATCAATGGTACCATTAGTCATGTACTTTACAGTATAGACCCATCAACAAGTGATTACGTTAGCTCCAACAAGGCAGGTCACTAACTTCCAAGTGCCACAGGCTGTTAAGGTAGTTATTTTGTCATCCATTACTGTCTTCTATTGTGGAAGTAAGAGTGTATCCTGATGATCTCTAGGAATAGATTAAAAAAAAAGCGACATAGTAAAAGCACGAAAACGAGGATGAAGAGAAACATATGACACAAAATTGGAGATACATTTTTAGGACAACTCTAACATATATGCTTCAATTTAAAGGAGAATGTTAGACTTATTATTAGGGTTATTGTGTTTTTGTAGGTTAATGGGTTATTTAGATATCTATTTATCTAATAACTCTATAAATACGTAATCACCTCCTCATTAATGATGATTTCCTTTGTTTATTCTCATACCCGTTTGTGTGCTCATGTCGGATCAGCCTTTCTAGCTATTTATTTGGCACAAACCACGTGAATAGCGTCTGTTTTCAATTAAGGACATGAAATTCTTCTCAAATATGTAGCCCATTACAGTATTTGTTTTTACAAGGGTCAGCACTAGAAAGATAATAATTGAATTTTAAAATAATGTGATATGTAAAATGTGTCCATGACTTTTACAATTTCAAGTCATTATTGATTCCTGGTTTTATCTTTTATCATTTTATACAAAGTCATGTTTACATGCAAGCAGATTTAAAATTATGCCCCAACTATCCTCCAAGTTTATTGTTCCTTGGGAACTGAAGGAGAGAACTTCTTAAGCAGCTTGGTTGTTAATATATTTAAGGGCACCTAGTTAAGTTTGGTTCAACACTAGAAATTCATTAGTGTAAGTATTTGGGGTGTGTTACCGATGCTAGTTGTCAACATGTGTGAGGTTGGACTACAACAATATTGTTCTTCATTTTGTAATTGTTATTGTCTTGTAAATTGAGATTAATGGCTAAACTTTCCTTACTGTTTTATGTAAGAAATTTCCTCTACTTTCTCTCTTGAATTAATTACATGGTATCTAACCATCGAGGACGAAAGCAGTGAGTAGTAGAAAAGCACGAAGCAAGGTTGTTAAAGCAGAACTTCCATAAAAAAAACTCTATTTCGCCAAATGCTTCCTTTGATCTCGTTTATCCTTAATGTTTCTAATTTTATTTATTTGTCCCTCTGTATAATTATGGAAAACTCAGTTTCTAGATTAAATTGAATTACAATGATTGAATATATTAAATTGATCGTTTTGTTTGAAGACCATCGTTGCTCGTGGTCCTACTTGTGGTGCAGATGTTTCCTTGAGAAACCAACAAATACGCAGAGTGTTCTCAAGTTTATGTTTACACAAGCATTGGAGAGGGAGTTTGCTCTTTGCAGTAGTTTCAAGTGCTTTGACAATCTAGTTTAACTATAATATATGAATTTCTCTGAATACAATGACGAAATTGGCTATTACTGTGCTTTTTCTCCTAGGCCAAAAATTCTAATTCCATTTTAGCTGCTATTTGATTGCTATCTTGATTATAGTTCTCTTTGAACTTTTGGTAGAGGATATTTTTCCTTTTTTAGAGGATCTGCTCAAATGCATGCTCCTATATAGTTATCGTGTATTTTACTTGGTTATACTTCGCAATACAAGGGCTGTAAGTGTCTTCATCCACCTACTAGGAAAACATATTTGTTAGACATTTTATGGTCGATGAAGAATCCTTTTTCTCAAGCCCAACGTATTGCACATTTGTACCCTCCTGACGAAGGCGGACAAAAAAAAAGGGTGTCCTAAACACCTTAGTTGAAATGCAGTATTGCAAGTAGAAATACTTAATAACATTCGGACTCCCGCCTTAATGCGCAAATGCACGTTGTATGTTCTAATTGGTTTTTAAACCAAACAAGTACAAAAGGACAAGTTTAAAAACTTAAAACTAGATTTGTGGTTAAAAGTTTTAAGCAAATGGATGGGGTTTGGTTATTTGGGAGCATTGGATCTGGACTTATTCTGGTTATGGTTAAAGAATGGTGTCTAATGTAATTCGATTTGAAAGATGCATTTTCGCATGGCTTTCTAATGGAAGATGTTTTTGTTGAGAAACCTTCAGTACCCAATTATGCTTTTTTGAAATATAGATATGCAACTTAAAATCAATTGACAATGAGTAGAGAGATCTATCTATATATAATCAAAAGTTTTAGTCTTTATTTTTTAAATGTGGGATTATTTTAATATTCTCCTTCACTTGTGGCCTATTCTAGGTCCAACAAGTATCTTTTTTAAATATGAGTGGATGTGTGTGGATTGAGTCTGTTTGGACCTCTTTTGGTTTTAATATTACGTAGAAATATGGACATCCAACTCAAAATAAAATAACTTGAGTGGAGGGATTTATTTATATATAATCACAAGTTTTAGTTTTCACTTTTTGTGGAACTATTCCAATGTGCTTGTCTGACTTCATTATATAGGTTAAAATAAGCCTTCATGGCTTGATTTGATATTTTTTTTAACAATTCTACTATCAAAGGGATCTTGTAATTGTTGGTCTCTTGTTTCATGTGAAGTTGCCATGATTCTAAGAGAAATGGTGCCCATCCCATCTCTTCTTTTATTGATAGCCTTCAGTGTGAGTTTGAAATGGACCATGGGAATCTTTGTCATTTTTTGGTAGGATCAAAGGTCAGAATACCAAAACAAGTATTATAGTTTGTCAAAGGAGATTTGTTGAGTGCATTCTTTCCATGGAAAATATGCTATATTATTAATATATTACTATAACTGTGGGATTCAATTTTATAACTTTGACTATTGTTGAGTGTTTTGTCGAAGCTTCTGTTAATGTTTCTCAATACTTTGTAAGTTATTCTATAAATGTTAGTAGCGCATTACAACATGTTCGTGAGATCAACGTCTAGTTTGGATATCCACACATTACCTAATCCAGTTTGGAGATGTGCCAAAAACAAGTATACCTTAGTCTATAAAGTAGTGTGCCGAATTACTTGATAGGATGGAAATTTCTGGATTAAGACTTATACAGAAAGTTAGCTAGATTACGTGGAAGTTTGATTTCTTGTAGGGAAAAGATTATGAGAAAAACCAGATTCCAACAGAATTTGTTACTCCAGGAAGCAATTCCAAATGTTACCTTAAGTTTAGTTCTGAAGTTAGATATAGATATGTGGTCCAATTAGCCCAGAATTAACGTGGTCAATTTATTTTAAGGATCTTGGTTTTTACACTCCCTATTTGTGATGTGATAGCATGAGTGTATCCTATGGTGTTAGATTGAAACACATAGCATTGTTTTATGTTAGTGTAAACACTTCGATTTTGAGGTAACTCATAGATAAACTTTCCAGATGTTGTTTTGGATGTGGTTAATCTTTAAATCCCATTAGTTAAATCAATTCCAAACCTACAGTAGGCTCACAGTCTAATTAGAAATCCAGACAGGTAGGGGAAAGCACCAAGTTAGAGCACCAATGTGGAGCACCTGTTTGGAGCATCGAGTAGGAGCACTACAGTGGCACTCCTAGTTGGAGCACTGGGCTGGCACATCTACCTGGCGGACCTACCTGGTGCACCAAGTTGGCGCGCAGCCACTCCTCAGGCTGCTGGCTGCTGGCTTTCCACCTCCCATGGCTGTAACCTCTACCAACGAATATGCCATAGAATCTTCTCAGGCTCTTCGTTTACGAGACTGTTTGTATTCTCTAGGAGTTATCCATGAGAAATCCCTATATAAAGACATCCATAGGCAATAATTTGGTTCCCCCTTCTCCTTAGATGATCTGACCTGAAGAGCTAGTGCGAGCTATATACTGTTTTCTGCAATCTACTTTCTTTTCTCTCAAGCACTTCCTTGTATTTTGGAGCATTGTCAACCCTTCCAAAGCAACAGGGATCCCATTATCTTTGATATCTCAAGAAGGAACACCTTGGGAGGTAGGTTCTCTCTTTCCTTTCTTCTTTAGTTTCAGCTCTTGCACCAAGATAAAGCATGCCTTGAACTTAGCATATAATCTGATTCTTGCTGTTTATATAAGAGATTTTTATTTCATATACAGGATGTCTTGCATATAGGATCCATATGTTAAAATTTTGATTCTTGCTGATTGCACTTTGCTCCTCTATGGAGATTCTATGCATCAGCCCATGATCCTGTGACATGGCTGCTAAACCTTGTTTTCATTCAACATGAGTAGGATGTGGCCTTGTGTGAGACTACTAGCCCTTGAGCACAGGATCCATGAACTTCTCATACTTGCATGTCTATCATTTTTAAAGGATATTTTCCATTTTTTACAAGGACTTTACATTGCACAACTTTTTGGAATGCCTTTATATGACATTGTACTGCATGGTTTTCTGGTATTTTCCTTGACACATCTTTTTGGCCCACATAGGAGCACCTAGGTGATACACCCGACTGGAGCACCAGTCTGGCGCACCTAACAGGCGCATCAACCTGTTTTCAGTAGCACACAACAGGTTTTCGCATGGTTTTTAGCATGATTTCTTGCTTCAATTTGCTTTTAGTTTTCTCTGGTTTTCTTCCTTGATATACCAGGAAGACCCAATTCTGTTTTTAGTCATTTCTATGCATTTTGCATGTAGTAAAGTAAGGATGAAAAATCGCTCAAAATACTTAGATCCTTGATCTTATTTATGCAATATCTTTGCATCGACACTTGACCCGATGTATGAGCGATATTTCTGAGCACTAGGACACATCCTGCACTGCATGCACCCTTATTTTAGCATAAGACACCACTCACTTAGCATGGCATAGCATATTGCCCTCGGGCGTACAGAAAAGGTTGAAAAGTCAACATTTCATAAATAAATGAGAAACCTATAGAGAGACCGATTCTTCAGGCGCACGAGGGTGTCTAATACCTTCCTCGTGCGTAACGGGATCCTTACATATTTCTGGTTTAAGACATTTTCCCTTGATTTTTAATGCATGACTTGAATGATTCTTTTATGGTTTTTCTCGTCTTTCATTTTAATAAATTAGGTGGTGACTCCTACATTTGCGTTTTTATTTTATTTTTACCGTGACTTTGCCGATCCTCGTGTATTTAGCCTTAGCGTCAAGTCCCGAGGTTGTCGTCGGCATAGTTACAGTTAGTAACCGAGATTACTCTAGAAAAATGTATTGGTGGATCTCTTGACTAAACAACTTGTGGAGCTTCTATTTAGAATTAGTTTGAAACATTAACTTTATAATAAACTCTTAACTTCTTTGTAAGTTTAAAATTTTGGCTACAACTTTATTAATAAACTTTGAAGTTTATTAATTTCTTATTTTGAAGAATGGCGATGTGTGTGGTAACTTGTAGCATAACTTTTGATACATTGGAATAAAAATAGATAGAAGTGAAATGAAATGGAATAAAATTTATTCCATTTTTGTGTTTAGTATATAATTCCCATTAAAACCCCCAAATTCCATCATCTAGGCTTCCACCATCGCCATGGCTATCTTCCTCTTCCAGATCTTTGCCCTCCTCCTCGTCTCCACTTCTGTAACATCAACAAGCACTTCATTGGCCCATGGTGACCACTCAACATCAACAAGTAGAAGTGCACGTCATCACTTCCCCTCCTCCAAACACATATGGACTGAGCATTTCTCCGTGTGACAAGTTCTTCTCCATCTCCCACAAGCTCACCACTCGATCCAACAATTTGCAATATAGAATCGAAGTTGTTGATTTCATCACTACCAACGATGTTAGTACTCCCTTGCGGTTCTTCCTCCACAACAGAACTCCCAATCACCTCATGTTGTGTCATGATATCGGCCTTCAGATCCTGCAAGTCCTTAACAGGATTGAGTCACTCCTCCGTCCTCAACCCCCCAAACCATGTGTTAATAATCAAGATTAAAAATTTTCCATATCCATTAAATCATGAAGTTCTTTGGAACTAGAAATAACTAGGCAAAAGTTTACCATAAGACAACACGATACTACTACCAGA
>JAMKQA010000374.1:0-34797 GCA_024699735.1 Posidonia australis
GCACGGAGGGCACGAACGAGAGTCGACGGAGGGCTCGCACAAGCTGCGGAGGGACGGGAACAGGCGGAGAGCTATTGCAGAGGCTGGCGGAGGCGGGAACAGGCGGAGGAGGCTGGAGGCACAGGCTGCCGTTTCGTCGATATTTGAAGGTAAGTGTCGGTCGACCCGTGTTTTCACAGTATTGATATTTCCGTCTTTCTCTCGACACTACCGACATGCACGACATGCCACCGACATTTCACGGACATACAGTAAACACAGATTTTCCCCTGAATGTCGTTTCTCCATTTTCAGATTCCGACATGTGTCGGCGAAATTTCGCCGACACATATCGATGTTACGAACACTGGTTGTGAAGAGGTGCAGTGGATTGAGAGCAAATCCAGGTCATTGGGAGGAATTGCCGAGATGGTTAGTTTTAACCATGGTACTAAATGTCTACGCGTGTCACCGAAATTTCTCCGACACGTGTCTTATTTTCAATTTACCGACATGACTTCGACACGATATCGAAATATAAGTTTTCTAAACAAATGTAAACTTTTTTTACCGTGTTTCCACCGATACGATTCCGACATATCGATATTTCCCTGACACGTGTCTATTTTTCAACTTATCGAAGTCCGACACAAAATTGACATTTAAAACCATAGTTTTAACACAACAACAATCAATGCTAGCTTAGATAAGATACACAGAGACTAGGCCCTATAGACAAGCAAGGAGGGAGATGAGAGGGAACTTTTCTGGTCTTAGATCCGTCTATCCTCGTTGTTACTCTTGTGAATGCCCTTTGATGGGTGAACATGGATATTGTATGCGGCTTCAAATGCCTTTTGAAGGGGAACATGCCTATTTTGTGAGGCTAGAAAATTAGGATGAGGTGGGAAAACCCTTGAAGATGAGGAAGAAGAGGATGGGGTTCAAAGACTTGGAAGTTTTGAGTGGTAATGGGTAAGAAGCAATTTAATTGATGGGGTTGATAAGAAATCTAATATTACTAACGTAACACCATTGACTATTATCATAGGAGGAGGAGCTCTCATTATTTAGTCACTTGAATTAAAAAGAATTTAGAAGGTGCAAAACATCCTATTGTGGAGCATATCTTATAATCACCAGAAAATTCTTCGAACTAATTAAAAACAAACAAATCTATAGACTATATATTACACCTATGGTTGGCAATATAGAATGTAAGTAATTTCTCGTGACTCAGTTGCTTGAGTTCAACAGAATTGAGAATATGAGAGACATGTTTGGTATGCTATTGTAGACATGTCCTTTAGGCACCAAAAATATCCCTAAATCTATTAAAAATCGGGTATTAAGAAGTAGCATTCCCCCAACACCTAAAAAGATCATGGAACTAGGATTGTAAGTACTCAAAATTGGAGAATTAGCGTCCATGGTCATGACTTTATTAAACATAGGGAATTAAGAAGTAGAATTCCCCCTAAACCTAAATAGACTGTAGAACTAGGATCAATATTGAAGAAAAAAGTGTTCATGATCAACACTCATATTATAACTAACTTGGTTCTTATGGGTTCTTGCTATACTAAAAAGTGAAGATAATAACACAAAATGTTAGGGGTTGTGTGACTAATCATGAATTTGGTATATGTAACTAAGGTGCAAATGGATTGGATACAATACAAATGTGGGTACTATCATATTCATGTTCGTTTTTTAAGTTAGGATACAGATATAGATATGGATACGGATATCATACAAATATAAAAACTATATATCCATATCCTCAATAAAACAAATACACATATGGATAAAGAAGGAAGGGATATGGATAAATTTAGATATAAATATGGTTGTGTGTATAAAATAAAGGATTAAACCATCAATAAGATTTTTCTTAAATTTATTATATCATATACATATGTTCTACTATGTGTTTTACTGTGTTTAGAACAAGATTATCATATATCAATTCAAACCAGATGTGATAATGAGTTAAACTAAGAAGTTGTATCCATTTCTTTGGTATTCCATTTTGACTTAGAGAGTTTTCTATAATATGGTCAAGGTATGACCCTAATATGTCAATAATTTGATTGATTTTTTATGTATGTTTTTGGTTTTATAGAGATAGACACAAGTTTAAAAACTTTTAAGGACCTTTATATAATATTCTAGAGACTTAATTGTAATTTTTTGAACCATTTAAGGATTAGAAAGTAAGTTTTAGTAAATTTTGAGTCCTAAATTGTATTTTTTTAATCTTTTAGGAGGTAGAAAAAATAATATTCAGTAGTACAGGAGATTTTATTTTAACTTTTAGATAATTGAAGGTTTGAAAGTAAATTTCAGTAATTTTAGGGACCTTTCTGCAAGATGTATGTTACTTTATATTGTTAAATTAAAAAAATATGAATATATATGTATATTTATATCCGTATCGGCTCAAATCAAAATAACACATCCTTATCCATATCCATATCCATTCAATCAAAACTTCATATCTATTTTGAGTATTTGTATTTGCTCATGCGTGAATATGGATAACCGTATCCGTTCAAAAATAGATACAAATAAGGATATTGAATGGATAATCTGTATCCATTTGCATCCCTTTTTGTGACTCTTATTCTATATTTGTAAAGTTATGCTAGTCATGGTGTTGTTTTGAAACACACTTCACATGCTTTATTCATAAAACACTTTCTTTTTTCTACAATTTCTGTGGTTTTGTAATTAATGGTAATTATTCCTTTTCAATTTCACTGTATATTTGTGTACTGTGTTAGTCTCAACCATGGGTTCTTTGGTTGAGATATGTTTCGTACTTGTTAGAGATATTATTGGATATATCTTATGCTATATGGGTGTTAGATGGGTTATTTGATATCCATGTATTAGGATATCATCTAGTCATACCTATATACATATATGTAATTCTTCTCTTAGTAATAAGATATACATTATTATTCTCTCTAATATCTAACATAGTATTAGAACAAGGTTGAGAAACCTTAGTCGCCACCTTCCTATCCATTGTCATCGTCGGAGCATGCCATTGGAATATTGTAATATCATTGGAGTTACTATAGTGACGACTGGAGTTACTGTAGCATCGTTGGAAACATTGTAGCACCTCCTTTTCTTTTCTCTCCTCTTCAACTTATCAGCTGTTAGTCCTTTTTTAGGGCTACCGATGGTCCTGTGTAGCCTTGTCAGTGGTTCATGTACCATGTTTTAGGTTACTACTACTGTCCATGATGTGTTGAAGGCCCTAGGGTTATATGTGTATCCTAGGTGTGTCTTTATTTCCATCGTGTATGCTTGAACACATGCTATCTGGTGTTTTTGAGATTTATTGCTGTCTTTTTTTGTGCCAATTACATCAATTTGTTGTTGATTTGCACTGTTTATTGAAGATATGGCATCCTACACGACATCTCATAAGTTGTTTGTAAAAAATTTTAGTAGTACATCGATAAAATTGAATGAAAACAATTACTTCTTGTGGTCTCAAACCTTTGAGACCTTCATTGGCGTCCATTAAAAAATTTGACACCTAACACATGACGGCCCAAATGTCAATGATGTAGTGTATGAAAATTATTTGACCGATGATTGCGCTGTTATATTTTGGTTCATAAACAATATTAAGGGGAATGTTGCTTTATGGACATGAAAAGAATATTTTTCACATTTGTAAGATTTACAAGCAGTTGTTCACACTACGACAAGGAGATTACTCAGTTCAAGACTTGTATGCCTCTTTTCATGCACTACTCGATGAGTTGGAGGTTTATTAGCTGTATCTCCAATATAAAGGAATATCATATGGAGCTTGCGGTAACTATTTTCCTAATTACACTTGATCCTGTGATCTCATCTTATATTCGTGGTTAGATTCTTAAAGTTAATAGTGTTCCATTCTTTTTGTCCACTTTTTCACGTGTTCTATGGATTTCCATTAGGACATTTGCTCAGTATTAGATCAGTTTGCCATGATTAGTACCATTTGTGGTTGGAAACGTGGACATGGCTATGGTTATTCTACAAGAAGTGAACATGATACTCGTCGGTGTGATCATTATGGTTGGGCCAATCACATTTCTGATAGGTATTGGGATAAGGTTGGTTGACCTCAATAGGTTCAAATTACTTGTACAAAGACTACTAATCAGATGTCTTCCTCTACATCGATCATATCCTAGACTGACTATGAAAAGTTCCTACAGTTGCAAGCTACTCAGTCCTTTGTCACTGCTTCACATGCTACTAACTCAGGTATTGGTCTTCCTCTACATTGATCATATCCCAGGCTGACTATGAAAAGTTTCTACATTTGCAAGCTACACAGTCTTTTGTCACTGCTTCACATGCTATTAGCTCAGGTATTAGTGCCTTTTTAGTCTCTCAGGATAGTTCCAGGATCATAGACTATGTCAAGTACTCGTGATCCGTTCACCCATCTTTCTAGTTTATTTAGACATTCGTTTTATTACTATTGTCAATAGTTTCCATTGTTTTGTGTACAGAGAAGGAGTTATTCATGCCTCTCCTTAAATTTCTCTCGAGAAAGTTTTTTATGTGCCTAATTTTGAGTTATATTATTGTTATTAATGCTATTACAAAAGTCTTCTATTGTTCTGTGACTTTCTTCCCCTTTCATTATATTTTTTAGGATCTATAAATGAAGAGAAGGATTTGTTTAGGCTGTGAGCATGATCATGGTATTTACTTGCTGGATTGTGATGAGATACCTCACAAGTTGGCATATGTGGTTACCACTTCAGAGTCGTTCCTTCTGTGACACCACTGTTTTGGTCATCCTTCTTACCACAAACTCCAGCAAGCTCTGTCTTAAATTTATATTCAGTATGTTATATGTGAGTCATGTTAGTTAGGTAAGTATTATCGTGTTACCTACAAGAGTTTGTCTCTTACCACTAGTCATAATCCGTTTGAGTTCATTCATTGTGATATGTATGGGCCTATTCGTTTTCAGTCTGTGTCTGGTATTACATTGTTTTCATTGATGATTATTCTCATGTCTCTTGAGTGTATTTGTTTAAGGATAGAATGCATGTCTTAGACATTGTAAATTTTTTTTTGTTGAAATGATAAATAATTTTTTTTTGCTTCTCTAAAAGTTTTCTGTACTAATGATGCTTTGGAATTTATTCAACATGATATTCAAAATTATTGTGCATCTTTAGGTATTCTACATTTCTAGTGCTCTTACATTTCAACAAAATAGTGTGGATGCAACCCACATCATTATGTTGCATATTGAGTTATTTCATCAGTTTCCTAGAGTGTTTGGATGTATTGCTTTTGTTCAGGATCTGTCTATTAATCTTGACAAGTCGTCATCTCGTTCCATCAAATATATTTTTGTTGTTATTCTCATACTCAAAAGGGTTATCGGTGTTATCAGCCTCCTACTCGACGATATTTTGTTTCTGATGTTACCTTTTTAGTGTCTTAGGCTTATTTTGATTTTATTGGTATCCATTTTGTTAATGTCCTGCTTTCTTCTTTTGTTGAGGATGGTACAACACTTTAAGACCGACCTATGGTGATAGTACCACATTAGACTTGACTTTTACAGATATATTGCTGTTGACAGTAGCCACATCAGTCACTCTCTGTTGAGCCTACTGTTCCATTTGTGGATTTATTCACATCTATCCTTGACTTACCTATTGTGCTACAGAAGGGTAAACGATCAGCTGCTCATCTTGTTTTTCTTTTTGTTTCCTTTGATCATTTTACTCCATTTTGTAGTTTTGTGTTGTCAATTTCTTCTATGTTTATTCCCAAGATTCACTAAGAAGTTCTTCTCCTTTCCCATTGAAAGGTTACCACGGATGAAGAAATGTAGGCACTGTTATCACATGGCACATGGGTCCTAGTAGCTAGCGCAATTGAAACTAACATAGTTAGCTGTAGATGAGTCTACACATTTAATTACAAGTCCAAGGGATCTGTGGATAGATATAAAGCTCGGTTGGTGGCACAAAGTTTCACACAGACCTTTTGGGTAAATTATGCAGACTTTTTTTTCTTCTTGTGGCTTGCCTAAATTCTATACATGTGTTGCTATCTATTGTTGTCAGCCAATCGTGGGATTTATACCAACTGAATGTAAAAAAATGCTTTTCTCTATGGTAATTTAGCAGAACAGGTACTTATAGAACAACTTCCTGAGTATATTGCTTAATAGGAGAATCATGTCATTCTACTTGGAAAGGCTATTTATGGTTTAAAGCAAAGTCTTCAAGTATGATTTGAATTGTTCAACAATATTATCACAGGATATAGATTCCAAAGATGTGTTGTTGATTACTCTGTATTCATCAATAAACTAGTTGGTGGCTGTATACTTCTGACGGTGTATGTCAATGATATCATCTTGATACGAGGTGACTCTATAGACACTAGTGAGACAAAGGAGTATCTTAAAAGGTATTTTATTACCAAAGATACAAGCAAACCTTGATATTTTCTGCAAATTGAGTTTGTGGTAGGAATAGAATGACCTTATCACAGAAGAAGTATGTTCTTTATCTCCTTCAAGAAATAGGTCTCATTAGGTGCAAATCAAAAAGTACTTCTACTGACCAAAACCCAAGTGTTTGGGATGACTTTTTAGATGTATATGAGGATGCAGGTCGATATCGGTGATTGATTGGGAAGTTGATCTATTTAATAATTACTTAACCAGATATTTTTTATGTAGTAGGCCTTCTTAGTTAGTTTATGTATGAACTTAATTTGTCCATTGATAGGGTGTACCATGTGTATTAGCTTAAATCCAAGGCTCTCTTGACAACCTAGGCAAGGGTCTAATCTAAAAAAAGAATGGACATTTGGAAGTAAAAGTTTATTTAGATTCGGACTATGTAGATGACAAAGGAGACAGAAAATGAACCTCAAGGTCTTACATATGTGTGAGAGACAATCTAGTTACTTGATGAAGAGAAAAGTAAAATATTATCTTTAGATCTAATGTAAAGGGAGAGTACTACTTGATGGCATAGAGAACTTGTGAGTTGGTGTGACTTAGGTTCTTGTCAGTGGAGCTTAGCTTTGTTGTGAAAACTCCTATATTTATGCATTGTGATAACTAAGTAATAATTTTCACTATCAACGATTCAATCTTTCATGAGTGGATAAAACACATTGAGGTTGACTGTCAATCCGTTTGTGATATTGTGACAAGAGGAATCATTGTCACTCTTTATACACAATCTTCCGAACAACTTGTAAACATCTTCACAAAAGGATTAGGTATTGAGGTGTTTTGAGTCTTTTTGTTCCAATTTGAGGGAGAATATTTAGAGATATTATTGGACAAATCCTATGTTATATGGGTGTTAATATGGGTTATTGGATATCCATATATTAGGATACCATCTAGTCATACTTATATGTATGTAATCTCTTTCCTAGCAATATGATATACATTATTGTTATCTCTAATCTCTAACAGTTCTGATTCGAATCTGACTTCTTGCAGCCTGTTCATAAATGGATGGTTCGTCACATTTATTTCCCCTGCTTGCGAAATGGGCTGCCCAAGGTAAAATAAATTCTTTTATCTGCATGTATTCTGGATTTCTGGTATTGATGTTTTTCTCTAAGAAAACTTCTAATGTTGAAAAGTAGAATTTTCAAGAAAAGGTTGTACATGGGGAGCTGGGATGAGGGAGTTTGACAATTTATAGGGAAGACAACTATGCAGTGGTCTGTAATTCGGCACTCAAGCTGATTGGCAGTCCCTGGATACTTTTGTTTAAACCTAAAAAAGGCAAATTTGAGTACCATTCCCATTGCTTCATCTTGTTACTGGCTTTGTTAAGTGGCCAACAGAGACCAGAAAAATAACAAGTAGGTGTCAGTTTCTACAATACAGTGCTACAAATGACTTGCATGTAAGCCTGAACTTTTCCTTGTAGACTTGTAGGGAAGACCACCATGCAGTGGTCTTTCATTTGGCATGAGCTCGTTGACATTCGCTGGATAGTTAAGTCTAAAGCTAAAAATGGAGAATTAGAGCACTATTCCCGTTGGTTCATTTTGGCACTGGCCTTGTTTAGTGGCCAACAGAGACGAGAGAAATAACAAGTAGCTGATGGTGAAGGTAAAGGTCATGATGGTGAAGAACTGATGTATTTTTTTTGAGATGTCAGCAAAAGGATTTTACTAAAAATGTCAAAAGGCAAAATCACAACCTACAAAGGAGATAAGAATAAGGAAAAACCATGGAAAACAAAGAGGAAAAGCGCAACAGGCAAATAGCAAAGGACCCTCTCAAAGGTCAACTGGAACATCAAGTCAAAGCCCTAATTGATTCATCGGATTCAACCACTCCAACAGCATATGAAAAACCAAATCTCTCTATTTGTCATGGTCTCTCAGTTCATCACGGAAGATCCTTCAATTTCTTTCAATCCATCTTGACCACCACAAAGCACGAGAAAACATCAGCCATACCGTTTTCTTTCTCCCATGATCCCATCTATGCCAATTTCACTACCTCCAAACTCCCCAGAACTTCTCAATACTCATTTTCTCTCAACATTCATTTTATTAGTAGCATTAATACTATACATGTTTAGCCACCATACATAAATTGAAGGTGAGTCAGAAAGGATATGCCACCAATCCTCTCTGCAGCAAAGCAGAACATGCATCTACTTGCTAAGTGAACCCCTTGCCTCTTCAAAGCCAACTGAGATAGGATTTCCTCCATGCAAGACTTGCCACACGAAGAACTGAATCTTTGATGGGATGTTATATTTCCAAGTAAATTTAGAACATCCCCATACAATAGTACCTGAAATAAATATTTAACAGAGAAACGAAGTCAATGATTTCCTCATGTTGAATATCCCTTCTGAATCTCAGGTTTCAAACCATCCCTGCCTCTGAATACTTATGACACTCAATAAACTGCACAGCAGGGAAGGGAATGTCACAAAAAAGTGTTGGAAAGGAGTCTTTTATCCACTTATCCCCAGAACCTAATCCAATCACCTACCCCAACCTTCTAACTTAAGCTGCACCTAACCACTTCTCAAACTGTTCCTGCCTTGGAATGCTTGTAACACTCATTAATCCTCGCAGTAGGGAAGGAAACAACACAAAAAAGTGCGTCTGACCCAGTCCACCTTTCCTTTCGGATCCTAATCGAATCACTTGCCCCAACCTTTGGAGTCATCCCACACCTAATCACTTCCTCTGCCTTCAAACTGCCCCTCCATATGAAAACACCTTAGTCATAGACCTGTTAAATGGATCGTGTTGTGTACCTATCGTGTCGTGTATAAACGTATATATTATACATATAAGTTAAATTTAAACACGACCCATTTAATTATCGTATACCTAATATTAAATCCAAACACGAATTGTCTGTTAGCGTGTATACACGACATGACTCATTAACTACACGTTTAAGTGAATCGTGTCGTTTTGACACGATAACGATCCGATTGATACGAGTATGCGTTTAATACAAGATTACACGTTTAGTATACGTTTAATATTTACATGTTTTGTACACGTAGAAAAATCATAGACAAATCAATAAATCATGAAATCAATTATTCAACAATATTTCATAAGTTCCATTGTTCCATATGTTAATATCATAAGTCTACAACATATCATAAACATCCACTATTTAAAATAATGAAAGTTATAATCTATATACATGATTAGGTAACATGTACTTATCGTGTACTTATCAGGTTTTTTACCTTAGACACGAAAACGACCCGTTTAATAATCGTGTCTACCGGATAGACACGATAAGCATACGAGACATGATAAGGGTAAACTCAAATACGGTTATATAGTGTCGTGTTCGTTTCGTATTATAGTGTCGTGTCAAAAATTGACAGGTCTACTTAGTCACATGAGCTCCTTAGAACTTTCTACCCTACAACTGGAGAAAGAGAATCATTTGATCGGAATAGCAAGTTGGGAGAAACCTTTTCCTATTGCTTGCCTATTTCTCCTTTAGGAGTAAGCAGCAGAAAATATGCTTATCATGGTTGGATACTAGATCATCCATGAGTTGCCTATCATCCCCAACAAACTCAACCAAAGTATCATATGCATGTTGGAGAAGTAACACTTTTCGATCCCCTACCTGAGTAAAAACCATGAATCAAGCTGCTTTGTCCTATCCCTGAAAAATTTGAGATTCAATGCATTCCTGAGCTAGCAAAAAACCATCCAGAAGTTGTCTCCCCTGAACAAATGCAAGTCTCCTTTTAGCTCTTGCAATCAAATTGACTTATGAAACTGAAGTCACATGGTTGGTTTCCATATAATGCAAATAATAAATTCTTTCTGTTATCAATTTCGTAGGAAATTTGATAGTAACTTGATATCCAAAGTCCAAATGTGCTTACGATTCTTTATTCAATTCTGACTTTCATGCAAGCTGTATCCACAGCCTATTGGTTACATTCATTATCTTTCCCATTTCAATTATTTTCCCAGCTATGGTGTAGAGTTATTAGCTACTATACATACTGTTAGGTGGGTTTTTTTTCATTATTTTTTCTTATTGGTTCATGTTTAATTTTACCTTATTCTTTTTGCAATATTTTGATTTTGCATCACAACTGAAATTAATATAAATGGAGCACCTTATTTTTTTCACTTTGAACAATTATTTTTTGATCAGTCAATCAGAATTATTATTAAAAATCATAAGAAGAAAACAATGCAAGTCTTAACGAGAAAGGATGCAAAAAAGGAGAACTAGTTACATGGCAATAGATGTCCATAATAGACAAGACAGACTACTTAGAAGGATCACGACAAGAGAACCATTTAATAACCACATTGATTAATGATGATTCGATCCCAGATGTCAGTCAAAGCACTCGATTATCCTTGAAAAATCTGACGGTATCTCTCAATCCATCTAGTCCACCATGCTGCGTGAGGTCAAACAAGCCAACTTCAACCACACCAACCCTATGCTCTCCCAGTTGAACTACGACACTTGCAAAAAGTTTCCAAGTTGCCATCACAAACTTGGATCAAAGAAACTTCACCAAGCATCTGAATTCACCATGCACATATTGGCATACATCTGCATAGAAAATGAGTTAAATCCTCCTTAGCATCCATCTAAAGAAAAAAGACACATTGGTTAGCAATGAGAAAGCATCTCTTTTCGGGGGGCGACTCTATGAGAACTAACCATGAAAAAACTGTCATGCAAAGAACTGAACCTTTAATGATGTCATGCTATCCCACATCTTCGTGGAATAGCCTACATGAACTCTTCTCCCACACAATGATCCTCTAAAGAGATTTGGTTATCATCCTTGCCCTACAGCCATCCATGAAAATCATGATATTCAAAAGCCAAAGAGGCAATTTGATATCTCAATTTCCAGCAGAGCAAGTAATGAAGAAAGTTCAGCCATCCCATGTCATTGACATTTGTCCTTGAACTCAAACTCCACACAACCCTTGTCTCAAAACTCACAAAATATTCCCCTACTCTAATACAACATTAGAAACAGAACAAAGATGGAAGGAATGGTCTCAACGTCACAGAGTCAATCCAAGCATCCTCCCAGGACCTTATCCAATCCCTGCAACCTACTTCTTTGCCCAAGACATCCCTTCTACCTCAAGGATTCCACCCCCTCTGCAAAACCCTACTTGAGTGTCTCTCAACCCGACCCATTAATTCACCTCGATACTAGATCCCAGTTATAAACCTCAGCCACATTTATGCATTTTCTACCCCACCTGATCAAGGTGCCAAAGCCACTTACCTAAGAAAGTGTTGTTGGAAGCCCAAGCCTCCTTGCCTCAAGGTTGGCAAACTAACACTGATTATTATCCTTGTTTGCAAATACATTCATATAGAGGGGGATGCAATCCACCTTGGCATCTTTCCCATTTTGGTTTACCATTTTGGCAAGAAACTTGAATAGTAATTTGGTATCCAAAGTATGATTATGCTTCTGATTTTCTGCCTGATTATGACATGCAATCTGTATCCACAACTTGTTAGAGATATTTCAATATCTTTCTAGTTTGAATTATCTTTTGAGCTATGGTTTAGAATCCTGGGCTACCTTTCTTATTATTATGGTGGTTTTTTTTTACCCAGATGGCTATTCTTTTTCACAGTCGTCTTCTGATTGCAACATTTTGATTTTACATCATTAATGAAAATATTATAAATGGAGCACTTTTTTTTTTATGAGACAAGGTAGTGCATTTGTTGAGGAGGAGCCCCAACATGTCTCCAGTAGAATTCAAACCCGGGAAGGGGATGTGAAACCCACTTACCTTGGCCGACTCAGCTACTTGAGTTGATTTATAAATAGAGCACCTTATTTCTTTACTTTGAGTAGTCATCATTCTTGTTTGAAAGAAATTCATCGAGAGAGGGATGCATCCCACCTTGGTTGCTTTGCATTTTTTTCTTTATTCAAATTATTGTTTTGTACAAGGCAATACAGAATTATTTAATAAAAGAGTGTCTATGATACTCACATGGGTACTAAAGAATTTGATGGATATTGAAAACTTTTAATCTTGATCATTCATTAAAATATATGGATGGTGGGATTTGTAGCTGCAAATAAATAATTGTAACTATCAATAGGTAGTTATGACTTTGTGAGATAACACCATAGGTATCATAGAATTTTCTTTAATAAAAATAATCTTTCTCAAGTTCTTATTAGTATAGAAGGCATAGATAAAATGCTCATAGTTTATTTCTGAAAGTGGTCATACTGTTTTTCTTCTGGCAATTACCCTTGCATGAGTTATATTTAAAAGCCAATGCATGTGTTGTATTCTTTTGAACAGTCTGCTAGCCTTTTTGCGAATGGTTTAGCATGTAGTTTTGCAAAAAATGAATACCTTTCTATTATTTGCAGGGCGTTGCTGTCATGATTGCCTTCCTCATGTCGGCCATATTTCATGAGGTTAGTTAAGGACCTTCTTGAGTGCTGCAAAGTTCAGCACTTGACATTTGGCACAGTTTTATTTTACTTTATTTTCTCTTTGCAATCTTTCTCATGGATTGTTCTGAATGGAAATGTTTCAAGTACCCTCAACTTTAATTTTGTTAATCAATTTTTGAAACATCCTTTTGAATTATTCATTTCTTGTCATATGACTATGTGAGGAAAGTTTAGATGGTTGACTGGAAGAGAGACTTTGCTAGGGTATTATTTCCTTGTTCCTACAGCATAGGAAGGATATACACACAGACATTGGCACAAAGCCATGAAGCGAAAAACACAATTATTTCCAAAGATATGGGTGAAACATGCTTCTGTTCTACTAGATAAAGAATGTAGAACCAAGCACTACTTGGTGAACACGAACACATAGAGAGATAGAGAGAGAGCCTGAGGATGAATGAAGACCATACTAGATGTAAAAGTGCTCATTTGACCTCCTTGGGGAAAACATAGAAGATAGGGCTAGAAGAGTTGCTGCTGTAACAGGAAATAGCCACTGCCTTCAGAAAAACGAGGTTGTTGTTATTGAACAGTGGTTTGTGACTTAGTATATACTTGTGCCTTAATTTTGTGTCTGTGAAAAATACAGTATGGTTTATATTGTCCATTAAGTTTTTGTTCTGTCCTATAGTCCCATTTATTGAAGAGTGACAGAATCAGTCCACCTGCAGCACAGTGCAAATATTTTTTCTAAGGATCAAGCTTGAAAATTTTCTATTCCTAGAGTGTCATATTTCCTGAAATAGATGTTCCCGTTACAATTTTGTCAGTGACATAGCTGTAGTGCAATAATGGTCTTAGGAAAACTGATATTCTCATATATATTATACTTCCTGGAGACATCATCTAGTATGATATACATTAGAAACCACTTACAATGAACTTTAGTGTTTTTTATGTTTTCTTTGCTGTCCTACATATTTTTTCCTAGTGTGTTGCCGTTTCCAATTGGTTTTTCCAGAATATTTTTTTGAAGAATTTTGTCTAGAATATTTAATCTTCCATTTTCCTTCATATGTGGACATTATATTTTTCGCTTCCTGCAATGTTATTATCATCTATTTGATGCTTTTTATTTTTCTATTGTCAACAGCTATGTGTTGCTGTTCCTTGTCACATATTCAAGTTTTGGGCTTTCATAGGAATTCTGTTTCAGGTGAGCTTCAATTCAATTGTAACAGTAGACTATCTAGAATTGTTGCTTTTTTTTTTCTTGAGATGCATTGACATACACGAGAACTATCCATGGTGGAAGTGGAACAGTAGGACACAAATTTTCTGCTTTTTTCCAGTATGATGATATTCATTGTAATCAGTCAGTCACCTTCACAATATCTTATGGATAGTGCGTTTGTACTAAGGATTTTGATACTTATCTTTCGTACATCGATAGTGAGAGCTGGTTAAACTTAGTTAAAAGAAAAGAGGGAAGGGGGAAGGAGGTGGACAGACAGATCCAAATGCTCCTCTTCAATTGGATGTCTCCTGGGACCAAGGCAATGAGGCAAAAGTGCAATACACTGAGTGATACATAATTACTTTTACTTGTGAGGTGTTTTTTATGTAAGAAGAAAGTAAAATAGTAATCAAACTGATTAAAACAAAAATAGAGAACCGTTGTTCAAATGCGAAGATGGTGGACAGAGGTTCAAATGCGCCTCGTCGACTCCAACACCTGGGACCAAGGCAACCATACATCACCTGGTGAAGAGGGAAAGATGGTATCTATAGGTCCAAATTCTCCTCTCCATTTGGGCATCACCTGGGACTGAGGCCACTAGGTGATTGAGGTGATCACTTGCTTGGTTTGTGATTCCTTGGTATGCACCAAGAAGAACCTACTTTTCCTGGCCTACCCTGGGGGCTTGACACAAGAAGGCAAGATCCCATGATAACAGTGACACTTATCTGTACGTGTATCGTATATAATTTAGGTTCTAGGTGTCCTATGCCGTCGTGATGGTTAAAAAAACAGAGATCCACCATCATGAGTGAAGGATATAATTATTCTTTTATTTCCCAGTTTGTGCCTGGTAAATGCATGCATTGTTTTTCATTGGTTTTTATTTTCCAATTTTGGTTCAGGTTCCACTGGTCATCTTGACAAGTTACTTACAACAGAAATTCAGAAATGACATGGTAATCTCTCTTTTTTAATATTTCTTATAGGATTTCATGTTTTTTTTAAACTGTAGAATTATTTCATAATTCTGTGGGATGATTATGATGAGAATTATTACTGCAGTCCTCGTCTTCCATGTCAAGCACATTATATCCATCGATATCTATATCGAAATTTATATGTACATATATTCTATTACCATTCAAAATCCAATGATTTTGATAAAAGAAATTTTCATCACTTCGTAATCTCACAAGCTTATTTAATTGTCACATGTTCCCGATCAACATTACTTTGGGCAGAAGAGTGCACGTGGCAATTTGATGATGTGTGCACTTATTGTGTCCTGTAAAAACTTGTATATTACCTGTGAATGTCAAACATGAATTTGACCCATTTAGTTGTTGTGTATCTAATATTAAACATGAACACGACATGCCTGTTTTTGTGTTTACACAATAGAATCTGTTTAGTATATGTTTAGTTCTATCGTGTTTTTTTGTCGTGTTTTTTTGACATGAAACAACTCTATTAACACGAGTACACATTTACATGTTTAATATGTGTTTATACATTTATTGCACGATTACATGTTTAGTACACAATATGTTTACACATTTAATGCACCTTTACACATTGATTTTTTGATATCTTACGATGTAGGGATTGAATTTACCTAATAAAGTTAAATAATTACTAATAGACTAACATGTGCTTTATGTATATTAAACGCGTAATCATGTAATAAGTAAACATGTATTTATCAATTTTCTAACCCTAGTGTTTGGTTGGTAAATACGATCTGTCTAATAATCATGTTTATGGGTAAACACGATTTATTTAATAATTGTGTTTATGGATAAACACGATAAGTACATGTAACATGATAAGGTTAATTCAAACATGATTATATCCTATCATGTTCGTGTTGTGTTAAATTTTGTTAGATTTTGTCAGGTCTAATTCTGAGTCACTCTATTGGAGCTAGGTGTTTGCTGGTAGCACAGATCATCCTGGAAAAAGGGCCTTTTGAAAAATTGCGACGTGACTTTCTTTGTCTAAAATTGCAGGCTTCATTAGCTCTCTGAAATTGCGTAGTGGTCATATTTTATCTTAATGTGCTATTCATAAATTCTTTGATGGGAAAAAAACATATTGCTCTGACCTATGAGAATGTGTTGTTCCATTTCTCTCTTTTCACTAGTTTTTCATCTCTATTTTCCTTTAACGAAATGACAATTGCCTGGACGCCTTTTTGTTCTTTCCAGGTCGGTAACATAATCTTCTGGTCCTTCTTCTCCATCTTTGGACAGCCAATGTGTGTCCTTCTTTACTACCACGATGTAATGAACAGGAGAGTGAGAACTTGAACCACCAAGGTTTCCAGCTTTCTGGTCTATTGTTCAATTTCTGCCACTGGAAGTGCGAGTAGCATGGCTAGAGGAGCGAGAAAATTGATTTCTGGTTTTCTTCAACTTTTCATACATCCCTGAATGTAAATATATTCAAGTCATTTTCTTTGTATCATTGAGTTTTGGTTGAACCATGAGCTCCTCAAATCATGCTTGTTGTACGTCTGGTGGTGGCCAAGGTATGCGTTATACCGATGGCAGTTGGTGGTGCTCCATTACGGCCCACAGTGAAAAATTCTAGATTCAAGGGGAATCAAATTATCTGATTGCTGGGTCACATCATGTAAGATCCAATTACCCGATGGTGAATGGAAATAGTGTAATTTGGTTAGCTATCGATGTTCTTGAAATTCAATCATTAGGTAGGAGTCTATTTGTGCATAAAATGACAGACAATGGAATTTGACAGTCAATAAAAATTATCAGGAATTGAAATGTAAAGGAAAGTAATTTTCTGCTAACAAAATTTTCTACTATTCTGTCTATTCAAGAAAATGAAGGATATGGGTGTTTGTATTTATTTATGGATTTTAAAAGAAAGTAGACATTGTTAATTAATTATTGATTATGTTATATAGAATTTATGATATTTTTACATATTTGATCTTTTTTTTTAGTTATTGAGTTAATTCAATACCATTATAAGAAACTTAATATTAGTTGCATAACTTTCAAAAAACGTGTCGGACTCATTGATATATTTTCCTACAATTGTAGTTTTGATTTGGTAATGATATAATAATGTTCTTACATAATCTTAGCATTCTTTATTATAAATTCCATCTGTTGTTATTAAGTTATTATTTGGAACACTTGTAGCATTAAAAATAATATTTGCCATTGATAACAACATAATCTTATTTCATGTTTTTTCCTTCATGTAAGATAAGGACTTAACATTCTCATTTGATTTTGTCTCAAGAAAAGTATTTCTTGTAATATTATTCATTATATAAATTAACTACAACAAATAAAACGTATATATAATGATTAATATTTTTATTGTAAAAAAAGGAAAATACAAATAAAAAGTTAATATAATAGGTATTAATATAAAAAGTTAACACAATGTATCTAAATGATCATTAAAATATAAGTTAGCATACATGATCGCATGAGGAAGGAAAAACACAGACAAACTTACTTAAACTTTGGAACAATGTGAAGAGCTACAACTTGGGTGTGTGGATACAACAGATGCAAGGTTTGTACGAACATCTCTTTATCCATGGATAATAATAAAGTTGCCGAATGTTTGGATGGATTGATAAATGGTGAAGCATATGTTACGTTAAAATAACTTAAGTGTGCTGATATTACCAATCTGTTACTGTTTTTTTTTTTGTAAACGGTAATTAATAATATTAATAAGGTAAAATGTTTTCTAAAGTATTGTAAAGTATTACACCAACAAAATATACAGAACGAGAGTCACACAGCAAGTGACCAAAAAAAATATGACAAATGAAAATGCAGACAGTCTACAACTTTAGGTTGGGCTGATATTACCAATCTGTTACTGTTGAGCGTAGGATTTTCTCGTTACCTGCGGACAGTCTTCAATCTCTTTGCAGCCTGAACAAATCCTACAATGACCTACAACTTATCTAATTATTGAGGAAGTAGAAGCAATTGGGTGATCAACCACTCCTTGGAGAGGTTAGGATTGGCATCCATCTATTCCATAATGTATGTTGTGAGAAATAACAATATATCATAGATAAAGCTCTCAAAGAAGTGTGATTCACAAGGTTAAAGTATCTCTAATATTGGCTCACAAGGTCAAAGTATCTCCAATATCTCCCTAGTGCAGTTGTTTCAAGCTTATTGAGGTCCACCTTCTGCACAACCTAAAGGGTTACTCCACAGAATATCAAAAATGCAATTGGTAGTTTCTTGTGCAAGTATAATCATCACATCATGGTATCCTTCAAAGCTGTAATGGAACCCTGGGACTGTGAATCACAAGAAAGTAAACGGGCTTAAGGTTTTGTGCGCTGAGCCGACCGCTTTATGTCTCTGAAGGTTTCTGCGGCTTTTGCATATCATAAGCTGTAAGAAAGAATTAGTAAAAGAAACAGTAGATAAAATAAGCTTCAAAAGAAACGTGAAACAACAAAGTTTTGTATTTGACAATGTCTCATTGTTTTTTTTTGTTAACGGTTGAGATAGTAAGAGGTGAATGTCTCAGGATTCGAACCTGAGACCTGTGGCAAGTTTAAAGTTCTCCCAGCCACTGTGACAATGAACCATTGTCGACAATGTCTCATTGTCACAGTGGCTGGAAAAACTTTAAACTCGTCACAGGTTCCAGGTTCGAATCCTGAGACATACATAAAAATTACCGTTTACAAAAAAAACAAAGTTTTGTATTTCATGTGATCAAATGAAAATGCTAATTTTTATGTTAGGATTGGATCTATGCTCTAGGCTGTTATTTCTAGAAAGAAATGCACGTGTAATCATATAGTATCACTATAACCTAAGGGTCTGTAATATCACTGAACTTTGTATTTCTTATCTGGCATTGAAACCGAAGAAAAAAAAATCATATAGTATCACTATAGCCAACGGGTATAGTGTACTTGCAGTAAGCAGTTCACACCATTCTCCATTTATGAGCATAGAAACATGACGAGCAAGTACAAACATGTCAACTACATATAGATGCCAAAATTTCATAGTCATCTCTGATGGCATCTGGCTATACAAAAAATTCATCGGTTATGGGTGAGAATAGATAAATCCATAAATCACAAGGCATAGAAAATTTTGTTGCAATCATTGGATTATTAGCTGATCTGCTTTTAAGTGACTATGATGCACAATGTTTCATAACGAAACCAAGCCATGTAGAAGGTTATCTACGTCTGAGTTATTCCACTGCATAATTTCACAATCAATTTAAGTGTACATATGAATCTGAGAAAGGGAAATTTAATTAATTAATGGCACCTAGGCATCCAATGCGCATGGGTTTAACTTGCAAGCTTAGGTAGTATACTGATGCCTCTTAGGAGAAATTTTTCCAACGAGGTAATTAGTGGCTATTCACGGTGAACAAATGGATAGGTAATGGAAGAGCATCTTTCATTTATACCATTTGGTGAAGAAATGACATACTAAATGCTCTTGGGGACAGATGGATCTCTTGGATCCGTATGTGCATATCCTCTGCAAAGTTCTCTGTTTTGGTGAATGGTACCCTTAAAGGATATTTTAGGGCAGTCAATGGGTTAAGACAGGGTGATCCTTTATCCCCCCGGTTGTTTATTATTGCTTCAAATGTCCTAAATGCCATGTTGCAGTCTGCAAGGAGGAACAACCTGATCTCAGGGATTAAATTTCCTCATGAGGGCCCTTCTTTGATTAATCTACAATATGTAGATGACACCTTGCTTTTTTTGCCCGATAGCACTGACAATTTGATTAATATCAAAAGAATTCTATACTGTTTTCAGTCTTATTCTGGGTTAAAAATTAATTTTCTTAAATCATCATTGACTAGTGTGGGAGTTTCCCAAGAAGATCTATTGTCTTCTTGTGACATTATGGGATGTGTAAAGACTGATCTTCCCATCACTTACTTAGGCCTGGCTTTACATTATAAAAAAGCAAATTGTAATAGTTGGGCTCCTGTGATTGAGAAAGTCAACAATAAGCTTTCCTCTTGGAAGGCCAGACAGTTGTCTTTAGGGGGCGGATTAGTATTGGTCAATGTGATTTTATCAACAATACCTACATACTTTATGTCTGTGCTGCACATGTCCTTGAAGATAAAGAAAAAATTGGATAGTTTAAGAAGTAACTTTTTGTAGAATTCCAATTCCCCTACAAAGAATGGAATGCACTTAATCAGATGGTCCAATATCTGTAGGAGTAAGAAAGGAAATGGTTGGGGGATAAAAAATTTGAGGAGTTTTTGTGCAGCTCTAAAAAGTAAGTTAAGTTGGCAATTCTTTTCAAGTAATAGCAACCCAGTTTGGAAATCTATTGTTCGGACTAAGTATTTACATAGGGGCCCTGGGGCTATCTTGAATACTACCTCTTCCACTTGCTCACTCTTATGGAGGCATATCAAAAAAGGGTTTAACTTTTTCAATTGCTTTTCTACTGTCACTGTGGGCAATGATTCCAATACTATCTTCTGGAGACATAAATGGCACAATGGAACTCCTTTGAGTATACTGTTCCCTGAACTTTATAGTATTGCTAGATTTAAAAAGGCTTCTGTTAGAAGAACCTTGCAGTTATTCAATATTGATTTCAACAGATTATTCTATTTAGTTCACTGTGATGCCTTTAATTCCAATATGCTTCAATTGCAGTTGGAGGGTTTTGTTAGTATTTTGCAGTCTTTAACTTTGGATACAAGAGAGGATGAATTCTTTTGGATTCCCTCAAATAATAATACATTCACAGTGAAAGCTGCTTATAACCTTATAAATGATGGGGGCCTACGTAATGTTTTTTTCAAAAGCATTTGGAAGAGTCACTCACCCCTAAAGGTTAAGCTATTTGCATGGTTAGTCATTCAAAATAGGAATTTAACAAAAGAAAACTTACTGAAAAGAGCTTGGACTGGTTCCCCACAATATATTTTCTGTTCTGTTAGCATTGAAAGTAATACGCATTTGTTTCTCAATTGTTCTTTTGCAAGGGAGATTTGGGGGTTCTTCTTGAACTCACAGCTTCACCCTGGATTTTTATCTGTTGGAGACTTATTTTTATCCACTCCTAATCTTAAGCATTACCTGTCTTTCCCTGGCTGGACTTTGCTTCTCCAGATCATTCTCTGGTTGATTTGGAGAGAAAGAAACTGTAGGATCTTTCGCAATACATATAAGACAGGTTTTTTGGTTATTAATGATATTATGTGTCTGATGAAATTTTGGGTAGTAAATCTTGTATCAAGTTTTGAGAAGGATGACATGCTTCAGTTTGTCTCTGCAATGGGCTCGCATTCTGAGGAGCCTCTTGCTGCACCTTCTATCCCTTCCTCTCTCGGCCCATCTGGAGAGGAAACTCAGGATGCCATGTATGAATGAAGAAGGCAGCCCATATATGACAAAAAGAAAAACAGAGATTTTTTGATGTATTACTCTTTCGTCCCATTTTTGTTATTAAACTGATGATACAATATGATTTTTTTGACTGAATACCTATGGGTCTGTAATATTACTTAACAATATGTTTCTTATCTGGCATTCGAGCCGAAGAAATAATACCTATCTATCTCAACCGTTAACAAAAAAAAAAGAAATGACATACTACAAACTAGTGTACGGGTAATACCTGCAACCATTTGATATATGCAAACCAAGTAAAATTGAATCGACATACTTGAGGCCAATAGATAATATCACTTTATTTAAAAGTTTTTCAAGTTAAAATTGATAGTATTTTCATAAATGTCATCCAAAATCACGAAATATTTTACCATTTTGCTCAGTAGGAGATTCATGGTAGAATTCTGTCATTGTGAAGATGCTTGAAGAAGTATTGGGTGAAATCTTTACGACACGTTAATCTCTTTGAGAGTTGAAGGTGGAGGAGGATGAGTTGTTGCGTCGACGGGTTAGGGCATGGGAGAGAGGATGATGAGCATTGGTGAGTGGAGGAGGAGGAGGACGATTGTATGGATGGGGTTTTGGGAGGTTGTTAATGAAGGTCGTTATTACTTCTACGTACGTTGACAACCTTGGTTGTGATCGTCACTTGGTGAATGACTTCGCTGACTGACAAGATGCCTACGGGAGTTGTGATGGTATTCATGGATGTTGGTATTCGGTTCACTGGGTCGGCGACTGGATGCTGCTCAGTAGCTTCCTCATGCTGCATAGTATTTTCTTTCCTTCAAAACAAACCTGTATTAGACTAGTTGTAGTAAATAGTGTCAAAAAAAATAACAAATAACATGTATGAATAAAACTAATACTAACCGAATGGTTGTTCTCATATGCATATGCCATGGACTTATTTATGAATGCAATAATATGAAGAAAAAAAGGTAGTTTGGAAACAATACTCTGTTCACCTTTGTGTTCTTGATGTGGGCTTGAGAAAGTAGAGACAGACGGAACTCCGAAGGCACGTTTTAGATTCAAAAGGACATGATCTCTTATAGATCTAGATTTTCATATGGAGTTGAACATGGAGGAGGGACTATGGCTCTCTCTCTCTCAAAAGGGGCTCCTCTTTTTCTCTTAGGGTTTTTGGATAACTCCTTAGGATTTTCAAAATGTCTCTTAGGATTTTGAAAATACCTCCTCTTAAACTCTTGACCGAAGGGTCTTTTTATAGAGTTTGGAGGCACTAGATCTCGTCAAGGATGAGTGGAGAATCAAGGACTAGGATTAAATTCACTTAATTAAAATGGAGGAAAAGAGGAGATTTATTTTTGTCGCCTATGGGACAAGTGACAAAATCATCATGTCGCTGCATAGATTAGCAACGAGGCTGGAGATTCTATATTTGCTTGATGCAGTGAATCAATACCTAAAAGGTAATAATATTTTCCACGTCAGCTAGTCGTCAGTGTTACGGACATCAAGCAACTAAAAAGGCAAAAAAAAAATGAGATTTCGAAATATCTAGCATGTATTCAGAAATAGATCAAGACCAAGTCCATCCAAATCCATGATTTTCGTAATTGAGATAAATTAGAAGATATTTTGAAAATCAAATTAATACTTACAAATTAAGTAAATTTGATTTATATCATATCTTCTTAAAAAACAAAAATCAAGGGAATTAAGATGTAGGGATCTCTAACTTAGTCTTGATTAATAATCACTTGGGATTTTTTAGATGGAATCTTTATTTTTAGATATTATCTGAATTAAATGTGGTTAAAACATTAAAAATATAATAACCAACATAAAATTTTGATTTATTCCATAAAACTAAAGATAAATGGCCTTAATTCAATGTCATCCATATTTCTAAATTTTCCTGAATTAGTTGTCATTTACGAAGATTTATATGATATGTTATATATTTTAGTGCTAGAAAAATTATAGAAATTATAATAATTATGGGAAAAATTGTGATAATATTTCATAAAATGTCCCCAATATCATATTAAAGCTCGGGATGACACACTATGTTAAGAGAGATATCTAAGATATCTATTACCAGTATGATTGGGGCCAAGTGTTAACCCGTCACTTGTATTAGTGATGACAAAAATCGTAGCCTGTTAAATTGGCGATTAGGTTTGTCGCCCGTCACATTAGTAACATCCTGATCTTTTGCAGTCTACCTCCCGTCTTTTATATTAATTCATAGAGATGCATTAAAAGTCCAATTTTTTTTTAGAAATTTCATAAAATTATAAAAACATTTTCTTTAATATCAAAATACTCAAATCTGCCATCAATTTGAGTAAGACGGGAGTGCCAACTCTGCCATAGCTAGCGATCTCACACCGATAAATGTTCAAGGGACTCGAACTTGTCACTAATTCGAGTGTGTTAGCTTTGCCACAACTAATGACCTTGAACCAAGTAAAATTAAGGATGTTTTTAAAAAAATAATGGAAAATCTGGAAAATATATTATAGATCCTTAGCCATGTGATATGGGGCACTTCAAGGTTTTCTATCCTACTCAACTCTAGGAAATGCGAAAATGGGATATTTACAAATGTTCCTCCTTGAATTTGATCTTGGAACAAGATTGGTTCTAAAGTAAGAATGATATCCTTCATTGAGTATTTTCTAAAATAGGAGGCTCACTCTCAAGTAGTCCACCACAAGGGACAAAAAATAAAAAACCACCTTTTGATTTTGGGAGATTGTCATGTAACCAAAACGATGGGACATGCTTGGTTTCAGAAGATTATCTCATAGTCAAGTGGTAGAAAAGGATGAACAGACTTGGTTTCAAGATGTGGTCACACAACCAAGTGGTTTGATTAAAATGTCGTCATTTTGAAGGTTCGAGCATGGAGGGATCAAGTCGATTTCGGAGTTATGTATCACACCTGATGTTGAGACTATGTCAACCATGTAGAGATCACTTCAATGGGGCAAAAACTAAAGATGATCATTGGGAAATTACCCTATCGTTGATAAAACATAAAAAAAGAAATAATTATGGCTTCATGCTTGAGAGCTTACTCAGATTGGAATGATTAAAAGATAGGTGGGACTTGAATTAGTTCTAGGTAGGGGTGGCAACGGGTTGGGTTTGGGTCGAGTCTACCTATACCTAGACCCAGGTCCATCTTATTTCATTGGTTCGTATTTGAGTCTAGGTCAAGATTCTAAAATCAAGACCCAGACCCAGACTCAAACCCAGGAAGATAATGGATCTGGATTCGAGTCTTGGGTCTATTAGGTCGTCCAACCTATTTTCATTTTTTAAAGAAAGTAAATTTTTAATTAAACTAAAAACATTGTAAATAAATGTGTTAAACAATTCTCTATCAATACACATATATCATGAATAAAATACAACCATAAATAAATGTATAACATGAATAATATCAAGAATCATTAATAGTTGAACAACACATAAATAAATATATCCATCTTCAACAAACCAACTTTATCAATGTCCATACAACAATTCTCTATCAATGTGCATACACCACATAAATTTAAGACTTTATAAAGAATGAGATTTAAGAGTAGAATAATATATATTATATATATAGTGTAAATATTATACATTAGTCCTTATATTTAACTTATAATATATTATATATAAATCGGGTCCACAGGTCTGGGTATTTTTAAACCCAGATCCAATCTAGTAAATGTGCGGGTCTAATGGGTCTAGCGGGTCTGGGTCTATGGGTCTCATTTTCTGAACCTTGACTCATACTTTATAGGTTCAGACTCATCGGTCCTAAGTCTAGACCCGATCCATTGCCAACCGTAGTTCTAAGAGGATCACACGTTTTAACGGTTTCTAATACTCTTGAAGAACAATGCTCTGTTTGTGCTCCACTTCCAATGGTTTGAGAACTACTGCATGGATGCATGATTCAAACAAATAATGCAAATGCATGGTTAGCATTCGATGTAATGAATGGTCTATATAGTAGGTTAGGTTTGTGAGATATGGTTGGTCTCAAACCATATAGACATATGTAAAATGCATGGATGCAATTCATTATGGTCAAGTGTTTTCCAACCTCGAGTGTGACCAGTATTTTCATTTTTCGAGAAAGGATCATCATCCTACAACTTGACTTGGCAAGTAAAGGAGTTCTATGAGTAAAGAACTGGGTGTGGAAGTGAACCCTTCCTTTGTCAAACTACTGTTTGCCTCTTAGTCGGAGTGATATATCCATATACACCATATGAACCCCAAAGGCGGGAGTCCATTCTTCGATCTTGCTCTGCTTTGTGTCTTGTGCAACATTGTCATGGGACTTTTGGTCGCAGTTGTTGGCGTATAGGGCGTTGATACTATCACCACCTACACACTTCCTCGACACTTGTTAGTGATCACAAGGTAAAACTTTCCCAGCCTTAGAAAGATTGACTAAGTTATTCTTACCTAGGAAAGGTGAAACAATGCCATTATTGACTCTCCTGTATTTGGAACTAAGTGGAGAGAATCAGTCTCGACCTTAGCTAAAGGGGTGGAAAAATCGAAGCCCAGTGAACGTTGATTGTGAGTCATCCATAAAGGCTCTAAGGATTACAGCAGAAGCAATGTCTTTGTGGAGAAAATACACCCAAGTCGTGAGACAAGCTTGAGTAGGACGTTGACATCAAAACCTGATGAGTCGATTGTTATATCACTGGCCAAACTAACTCTAATTTCCTTACTAAGTTTTTACTTGTATACAGGGCAGATGACATTGCTTATTTGATCTTTTTGATTTTTTCTTAGGTTTTTCATGTTTTTTGGATTTTCAGACTTTTTTTTTTGGATTTTCCATTTTTTTTTATTTTTAGTTTTTTTTTTTTTTGGATTTTTCATTCTGTTTGATGAGTGTAGTCATTGCCCTTTCTCTTGTACATCTAGTATTACCGCCTTGTATTATCCGTAGTGAAAGAGCTTTCCCTTTCATCATGCTTCACCCTTCAAGAGCTTAAACTTCGTAATGGTCTTAGTGGATCATTGTCTCCTTTATTTACTCAGTCCTAAGTTTTTAAAGTTTCTTGCCCCTTGCCTATGTATGATGGGGGAGTGGAAGAGACTGGAGGTGTAGCAAGCTTTAGGCATCGCCTTATAGCTCTAGTGCTACTTGCTAGTTGTTAGCCTTATAGCTCAGGGTTTTCTTTTGCCCTTTTCTTTCTTTCTTTTCCTTTTCTTTTGAGGTTCCCTTCTCTTGTTGTTTTTCTATAAGTGCTTGCCCATCATTACCTTTTGGATTTATGGTATGACAGCACACTTACTCGACAGTGTTCTCACTCCATTTTAAGTACCCGTCTGTGCTCTTTTACGGTCACTGTCAGACTCATCTTGACTTGTTTCTTGTAGGGTGCCCCTGGTGGCTTTGTATCCTTGAGTATGTGCACCCTTGCTAAAGCTTGCTAGAGTGCCTTCATTGTTGACTGTCGCTAGATACCCTTCTGTGACCCTCTCTATGGGATTTGGAGGCTTGGGAGGAGGATTGACTCTTGCGCAGACTACCTAAAAGAGTTGCAAGTGCTGACAGAGAATATTGAGCTTAGCCTTTGCATCATACCAGTCTTGGTTGACATACTCGTCATATATGGGTCGCATCTCCTTTGGGTCGTTTCCTGTGGATCTCCTCTACAGGATCAAGAGACTTGGAACGAGGATCATCCTTTGCATGGATGACTTGAGAGTAAAGGGGGTTGAATGCTGCTTCAATTTCGTACCAGTCCGAGTCGGCGTACTCATCATACATGGGCAGCATGTCATCTAAGTCATTTATTCGGGCAAGTTTGCTTTGTATTAGAGGAGATTTTGCAACATCTTCAGTCACTTCCTGTTGAACCTGCTGGCTGTTCCATGTGTCGTCGTCCTGTGTCTCCAACGTATCTTCCCCTTCTGACGATGGTTCTTGAGTTGGAGTTGTTGGCATGTCTGGTTCCTTTTTATCTTCAACTAGTTGCTTAGGGTTGGACTCTACTTGTACGCCCTTGATGGTCACCTACTCTAAAGTTGTTGGCTTGTTGTCTTCGGCCTCCATGTGGGCTATTAGATGACAGGGCATGGGGTCTTGATGGATCTCCATTTCAGATTACTTCTCTTGAGTTGCCATCAGTCTCTCTTTAAGGTCGGACTACATGATCTCTCCTTGGTCGTTTAGGTCGTGTATTTTGTCCTTGACCGTGGAACACTCCTCTAGTGTATGCTCATTCTTCTAGTGGTGTGGGCAATGCTTAGACAAGTCTACATTAGGAGCGTTCGAGGTAGGTATCAGAGGCTGTAGATTTCCACTCTCTATTAATATTCTGAAGATGTCATGGAGTGGCTCCGAGTGTGGTGGATAGTCCTACCTCTTGGGTCTTTCATAGTGTCGTGGTGGAGGGACGACGCAGTAGTTCTTCTGCCTCGGTTGTTGCCCCTGGTGCTGGTTGCTTGGCTGCCCTTATTGAACATGTACTGAGTAAGTGTGTAACGATCCAGTTTTAGAAGTAGTATTTTGCCCAGATATTTTAATGGAGTTTTGGGTCGTTAGATGCTAGCTCTCCTATGTTTAGTGGGAAACGCAGCTTTCGTAGTGTCTTACGCTTGGATTAGTGGGTTTCTAACCTTTTTGGTGTGGTGTGGTTTAGGTGCTGTGTCGGCCCTCGCAGGAGTTTTGTGGGTTTGTCCTGGACCGTAGAGGTTTGGTGGCGAGTCCCTGATGGCACAAGTCACGCGGATGTGGAAGTTGCATGGTTGGATCTCGTGTTGTGTTTCTTTTCTTCTTTTCTTTATTTTCCTTTATTTTCTCCTTTTTCTCTTTTCTTCTTTTCTTTCTTTTTCTCTCTCCTCTCACTTGCCCCCACCCGTGCCTTCCTCCTCTCCTCCTCCTTCTACACTCTTCTTCTCCTCCTTCTTCGCCAGAGGGGGGACGAGAAAGGGAGAGATTTGAGAGGGAGACGAGAGAGGGAAATGAGGGAAAGAGATGAGGAAAAGAGATCAGAGAGACAGAGACGAGAGAGAGAGAGAGAGAGTGTGTGTGTGTGTGTGAGCTTGGAGCTTGGAGCTTGGAGCCATTGTGTGTGTGTGTGTGTGCGTGCGCGCGTGCTACGGTTTCGCCGTTCGTCGTCGTCGCGCCTTCGGTGGAGGTACGCATCCCTTAGGATTTCTTTTATTTTTTCCAATTTGATGTCTAAGGGCATGATAGTATGAATTGCATGTGTGTGGATGCCTGGAATGTGTTTGGAAATTTTTGGTGATTTATTTTGGCATTTATAGCCATTTATGGTGGTTGTTGGATTTGGGTCCTTTTTGACCTCTTTGTGCTTGGAAATTCATATCTCCTTGTGTAGTGAATGGATTTCAGTTTTGTTTGTTAGGTTTTGGGGTAGACTCAAGAGTCTACAACATATATTTTATCAGAATTTTATGGTGTTTGTTTGGATGGCTTGCCAAAGGCTCCCAATTGGGAGAAACGTTTTGGTCTTCCAGTTCAGTCAACGCCTGAAATCTGACAGAGTACCTGGGGCACAGGCCGAACATGCAGCCTACATTCGTGGGTTCGGTAGGGGTTCTTGGCCCCTGGCTCAGGGTCTGTCTGCTTTTTGGGGAAATGCCTAGGCCGCGGGCTGGTCGCGTGGCCCACATGTACGGGTTGGCTAGGCCCATTTTCATGGGCTTTGTCCCAGATTTTTAGGTAATTGGGTGTTGTTAGCTAGAGCCAATACCTTGTAGGTAATCCCAAAATGTAAATGTTTAGGATAATCATTAGAATGGTCTGGAGTTTACTTAAAACGAATTAGTAAGATTCTACCTCGGGTGTGGGTAGAATAAAAGATGATATGATTTATAAATAATAGGTTCTTTGCCCAAATGGTTTAGACTGGATTTTAGGGATAATGATAGCATCCCTAGGTGTAGGGTTTGTGTGGTTTTGTATGTAGTGCACTGAATGGAGTATTCAGTGGAACTATTCTGGGTGTTTGAGCCGACCTGACTATGCTCTCGAGGGACACGAGCCAGTAGGTGTCTTACACTTGGTGCCAAAGCATATAGTTCTGGTTGTGTTTGCTTTGCTGTAGTGTCTTTTGGATGGGTTTGACACTTAGAGGATGCTTTTGTTGGTGTTTTTCTTAGGTTATGGTCGTGGGTTGAGCATGGTGCTCGTGAACCTAGACGCTCCAAAAGTGTTTTGCTTGGGCTTGTTAGGAGAGCTGTCGAGACTATGTTTTGCTTGTAGTTTCTTGGTCTTTGGTTTCCATGCCGCTGTTGGGCATAGTGTTTCTTGAGTTTTAAAGGATATTTAATGGTTTTTAAAAAGGTTTTCTAAAAAGAGAGTTTTGGAAAGAGAAGAGTACAAATTTGGAAATGGTTTTGAAAAGAGTTTTTCGATAATTTATGTTTGCGTTGGGGGCCGAGATACCTAGGGCTGAGGCTCGTCGGGTCTTAGAGGTATGACACTCGACTGTTGTTTCAAGGCTAGGATTGTGGTCCGTAGGTTGAGGTGTTTCGTGGCATGATGGTGAGGTATGATACTCCTGCTGTCGCTGTGAGCACTGAGGCTTGGGTATTGTTGGGTATAGAGGTATGAGACTCCTTCCTGAGTACTGTGGTAGCTAGTGCGGGTGGGACGCACGCCTCGTAGATGGTAGCATTCTAAGAGACAGGACTGCCTTCCTAGAAAGGGTTGGCTTTGTGAGGGTTCTCCAAGTGGAAGAATCGTGAGACGGTGGTTAGCTCCTGTATAGGGTGGCACACCGTGATAGTGTAGACGCCGTGGTCGCTCTTCGGTGGACTGCTTGTGGCCAGTGTTGTCTGCTTGACACTGGGTAGTTCAACACACTGTTTGTGCTTGAGTTTGTGCAGAGTTCTGGTCCAGGAAATCAGGCTCTAGGCCTAGAGGAGGCCGTGGTTTTAGCGCCTGTTGAGGCGTAGTATTTTGGGAGCAGTGGCTTTGTTGTTTTGGGAGCGGAGGCTCCATGGCTTGGTGTTGTGTTTGGGTCTAGAGGGGTCCATGTTGTGTAGAGTAGAGTCTCTGTAGTTGTGCTTTGGTGTGGTTTTGGGCTTGAGATGGCGAGAGTTGCCTTCTCGGGCATGCGTAAAAGATTTTTAAAGAGCATGCACATGATTTTGAAAAAAAGAAAAGAAAAGAATGGTTTTAAAGGCATGGTTTTATGATTTTGTGGCCTACCGGGTAGTGGTAGACTTCCTGATTTGGTGTTGTGGCATTCGAGAGGGATGCTAGTGCTTGTGTGCTAGGTGTTGTAGATTTCCTTTTTTGTTTGACGACATCCGAGTGCGATGCCTATGCTTGGCTGCCTTCAGCATAGGTTGCCGAGTTGTACGTGGGGTGTGTGTTGGGTGACCATTGAGTTGTCACTCACATGTACTTTGTTTTGTGTTTTGGCAGGTGCAGGATAGTAGCTGTTGGTTGCTAGTGCATATTGAAGGAGTCACGCCACCACACATCAGGGATCCATGTGAGTGTTGTTTAGTTTTATTTTTATTGTTTAGTGGTTTTATTTTATTGTTGAGAGCACTTAGCCTTAATTGCATTATTAGTGTAATTGTTGGCTAATAATAAAGATAAAATAAATAATTAAAAAGAAATTTGTAGCTAGGTTTATTGGTAGCTACTTGAGGGTCGTTACAAAGTGGGAGCTAGTAGTATTGGCACTGCTAGGGTTACTGTTGGACTAGTTGCTGCAACGGTTGAAATTGTGTGGGCTACCTTTAGCACTGGACTAACTGGCCTTGGTGTCGAGTTGGCTGCTTTTGATAGTGAACTGGCCGTCCTTGAGCTTGAACTTGATACCCTTGTTGAGTTGTGATCTGTGCTATGTCGCTTGTGACACCTTCGAGTGTGTAGTCAAGGGTCTTCTTTCTATCCCTCCTTCAGACTCCAGGAATGGTAGGCCCTCTTTGTTGTGGAATACTCTTGTAGCGCAATGGTACGATTGGGAGTATGTGTGGAAGTCAGCTTTTAACAAGCCCACTCTGAGTGTTCCAATGGTGTTCTAGAGTATGACTTTAAAGGCTTGGCTTTCAGGGATGTAGCATTCAGATCTAGCCGTCATGTCCCTCTATCTACTAGTAAAAGTGGTGAAGTCCTCGACTTGCCTCATCTTTTCAACAAGGAGGTCTCCTATTATAGGCTTGTGTTGGATGTAGTGAACATATTGTCGCAGAAACTTCTCCAACACAATCTTGAAATCACTAAGGTCATATGTTGTGAACGTGTTGAATCATCTCAGTGCTTCCCCTTTAATGCTCTTAAAGAAGAGGTAGACGTTGAGTCTATTGTCATATTGATAGGGCAAGGCATTTATGGTGAAAGTAGTTAGATGATTTTGTGGATCGCTTGTCCCATCATACTTCTACATCTTGAGCATTTTGAATCCAAGCGGCAAGCTGAAGTGCAGGAACTTGAAAGTGTCAAAGCCAACCGGTGCTATTGATGTAACTCTTGTTTCTGCCAGTGCATCTGAGATCATTCTTTTAATGTCCAAACTTGGGAGAGTTAGCTGTCCCTGGTCTTGATACCCTATAACTTGATGGAACTATTATTGTTGAGGAATACTGTATTGAGGAGGGAAAGAGGATTAAGCGGGAGTATACCAGGATTGCATGACTGAAGGTGATAGCTGTGGCTGGGTTGCCCCTAGGTAGTGATGTAAGTGGTAGCTTGGTGGAGATTGTGTAGCTTGTTAAACAAAGGGGTAAACATGTATTGTAAGATATAGCATGGAGGACCAGGAGTGGGTACGGTTCGGTTTGAGACAAAACCACAAACCGAACCATATAGTTCGGTTTGAACAATTTATAAACTGAATCGAACCATTGTATCTATTGAAACCGAACCAAACCGAACCATTGAAGATCAGTTTGGTTCGGTTCGATTTGTGGTTTAACCATTTAATAAAACATATTTAAAAAAATAAAATGACTAAAAAGACTTGTAAGTACTAATCAATTTATGTGATTATGTCTTATCATTTTGTCTTAAAACATGTTTTTGATGCTATTTTTCTATATCTAGCAAACTTCCTCCATAATCCATGTATTGGGGAAATGAAAAATTTAACTTCCTCCATATATTAGGCCTTCATGATCTACAACAATATGCAGTTAGTAATAATGACACATTGCAACAATTCCTAAACTAGAAACAATTCTTGAACTGGAAACACCATTTCAGTCATGCAAATTGCAAAAGATTGATCCAACAAGATACAACAAAAAAGCTACAATAAAAAGAGTATATCAAGAAACAAAAGTCAGGATCCATTGATCCAAACACTTTTAAGTATTACATCAGTCCCATGCATCAGTCGTCACACTTTTACACTTTCACTTAAATTTCTTTCTAACCCACCACAATGCTTATGTAGCATTTCTGCAATCTCGTAAGTATAGAAAATCATATCAACCTTGTAAGTTTCTTGCATCAAGGACTCATTAGTTTCCTGCAAGTTACCCTCCAAATTGGTGCTCGTCGAAGCTTGTTAACTAAGAACAAGAAAGCGTTTGGGATAGATAAATAGCAGGAGTTTTCTCACATGTGATATCCAATAAGAAAAGAACTTTATTCTTAGTAAGTTTGAATATCTAGGCATGGAGGAAGAGGCAAGATCGACGGCGGTGTGGAGGAGGAGGCGATCTGTCTGGAGGGGAGGAAGGGGAAGAATAGAGGCGGTAGTCACGGGTCGTCGAGTCGAGCAGTCGGCAGCCCTAAGCCCTGGTCGAAGCCTTGAAGGGGAAGAACAGTGGCGACGACGTGACGTGGAGGAGGAGGCGATCTGTCTAGAGGGGAAGAACGGAGGCGACGGTCGCGAGTTGCCGAGTCAGGCAGTAGGCAGCCCTAAGCCTTGGTCAAAGCCTTGAAGGGAAGAACGATGGTGGCGACGCAATCTGTCTGGAGGGGAAGAACAAAGGCGGCGGTCACGAGTTGCCGAGTTGGGCAGCTGACAGCCCTAACCCCTGGTCGAAGCCTTGAAGGGGAAGAACGGTGGCGGCGACGCAGCATGGAGGAGGAAGAACGGTGGTGGCGGTGACGCAATCTGTCTGGAGGGGAAGAAGGAGAAGAACGGAGGTGGCGGTCGCGAGTCGTTTTGAAGGGGAAGATTGGAACGAAGGGGAACCCTAAATGTCAAATGGGCTACTAATATATATATATATATTTTAAATATTTAATAACTAATATATATATTTACATATATAATCTATATTAATATATTATATTCGGTTCGGTTCGGTTCGATTAAATCGCCTCTAAAACCACAAACCGAACCATATGGTTCGGTTTGGAGGAATTTCAAACCGAACCAAACCACTAAAATTTAAAAACTGAACCAAACCACTAAAAATGGTTCGGTTCAGTTCGATTTATTGGTTTAGATGGTTTGGGTGCCCACCCCTATGGAGGATTATGTTAATGAGCCTTGGATTGGGAAATTTATAGTCGAACTTGGTGGTATGGTATAGGTATTTCTCATAGAAGGTGGGGCTAATGGACCTTGGTGAGAGTTCAAAAAAGAAGGTCCATGCTCAGACAGAATTTGGGGATTATAGGGATTGTAATGAGCCATGAATTGATGGGCTTGGTTGGTTGCCTCTTTGGCTAATGTATGTGAATTGATTGAGATAGGGGCATTCCATGGTTGGGAATAACTCATCCCTCCTCCTTCGCCTTGTTCATAACACTGGCCTTCTTATGAAGTTGAGGTGTTGAAGAAGAATCTATGCTGGCTCATGGAACTGCTTGCCTGAGGTGTAGAGGTTGATGCAATTGACATGCTGAATGTGGTTGATATCTTGGCGTAGTCGACATATGAATAATGTACTTCCACCATCTTTGACCGGTCTTCCTTGGTGATCATCTTCTCTGAATATTACAAGTTCAAAAGAGAGATTACAAACTCTTTATAACTGTAGACACTCCGATTTTGAGGTAACCCAGGAATGAGTGTCCCTATGTTGCTTTGGATGCGATCAGCCCTTAAACCAAGCCCCGAACCCATTAGCCAGAGCCCAAATCAGACATTTGTGAGTAGAGCTGGCGCACCAAGTTGGCGCACTAAGTTGGCGCACTAAGTTGGCGCACTAAGGTGGCGCACCAACCTGGCGCCCAGCTCTGGCTGCTGACCTTCCATCTTCCGGGCTGTTACTCTTGCAAACGAATATGCCAACGAATATTCGAG
>JAMKQA010000375.1:0-27089 GCA_024699735.1 Posidonia australis
AACATCAATCCTAACCGCATGATCTCTACATTCTCATGCCATACATCACATTCCCATTCATTTCATGATTTTTCTACAATTTAACATGCATTTCTCTTGATTTTTCAAGCAGTTAACCCATCCTTAATAAAACTAAACGGAGGAAGGGAAAGGAGTCACATACTTGGCTCAGCCGCCTAGCGACTCTCCCCACACTCCGGCGAACCTCCTCAGCTGACGGAACCCACGAGCGGCTCACCACCTCCTACCAGCTCGTGCCTCAGCTTCCTCTCTTCTCTTCCTTTCCTTTCTCTCCATGCTCCCCCTCTACCCACTCCTGCCTCCCTCACTTTATCTCCACCACCACCCACTTGGCGCTGGCCACCCACTTGGCGCCGGCCATCCATCCCGTCGGAAGGGACGTGGAGGCACGGGCCTCTGTCGCTGGTGGCACGGGTGGAAGATGAAGACAATGAAAGAGCTGGAAGGGCATGGCTCATGAGAGAGAGAAAAAGGGGAAAGGAGAAAAATAAGGAGAGAAAAATGAAAAAAAGATAGGCACGCCAACCAAGACAACTGTGCATCCTCAAATCGAACCCCACATTGGCCCTAAATCACAAACTGACGCACAGACAACCAACCACATGCTCACACAATCAAGAAACAACAGATTATTCATTAATAAACCATTTAAGCAATGTTGCAATAATTACATGGTTTACAAATAAAAATGGATAAACAGGCCCAGATGTCACATCCAACCCCTCTTAAAAGAATTTCGTCCTTGAAATTCAACTCTAACAAAACAAGTAGGGGTACTATCTCTGGATGTCCATCTCGCGCTCCTAGGTAGCCTCCTTTATACCATGGTGTTGCCACTGAACTAACACCAATGGAATCACTCTATTCCTGAGGACTTGCTCTTTCCTGTCTAGTATCTGAACTGCTTTATTAACCATAGTCAAGTCCTCCTGCAGCTCCTCTGGCTGCACTAGTAGGAGATAGACCTTCGAAGTTCCGACATCTTTGGAGCTTGCAAGCTTAGGCGAGGAGAGGCTGACTATGCTAGGGTGTGCAGGTGCTAGTGTAGGTGTAGATACTGCCTCCCGTGTGTCGACGACAATGACCTTTTGGTCAATCAAATCTTATACAGCATTTCGCAGCGAGAAGCAGTTATCAGTGGAGTGCCTTGGGTCCAACGAAAACTGCAATATAAGTTTGCTTTGTACCACGACAGAAGGGGATTTGATAGTGGGAAAACCTCTGAAAACTACAGGAGTGACGCAACCTAAGGGAAGATGGTGCTCAACTGCTCTCCTAAGGGCATGAAGTTGCTTTCAGTGCCGCGTGGTTGGCTTTGACTTTGTTGACATCCTTTCCAAGCTAGGGCAACGTGATGCATTGGCTCGATGGTGGACTTTGTGTGTGCAATATGTAGAGTGCTAGGTGCAAATGCTAATTGATACAGATCGGTGCTTGCCTTGCACTTGGTGCAGTGCCTTTTCAAGATCACCCATCCTTGCAAGGAGGGTGTCTAAAGCTGCTGTTGACGAGGTGGGTGCAACCAAGGTAGGTCCCATGTAAGTTGTGCAAAGGTGTAGTGCATAGTGGTGACATGCTTGCAGGGGCCTGTATCTGATGTAAGGGGGATGAATAGAGAGCATGATGTGTTGTGTAAGGTGTGGATGATAGGAGTAGCAGCTGTGTTATCACCACAGCTCTGGGCAACGGGCTCGAGAAGTGCTGCATTTCTGCTAAACGAAAGGATTAACCACAAGGTGATGAAGTTGCATGCTATGTAGAGTGCAATGATGGTGCAAGAGGTAGAGATAACACCCCCATCGTAGGAGCAATGAGGAGCTTGTTGGATCAAATGGCTTCTCTAGAGGGGGGTGGATAAAGAATTTACTTATTTAATTATTAGATTTTTCTTTTCTTTAATTTATACAAGCAATTCACAATATGTTTAAGTATGGAAGGAAATTCAAGCAATGTCAAACAAAGAAAGGGATGAGAGACAATGATAGTGACACTATAAATTTATAGTCCTATGGCTATAAGAGATATCTACAATGGACTCTTGAATCAGTATGTCGATTTTCTTTGGTCGATTGAAAATCTACAATGGTCGGAATGATTGGTATGCCGAAGTATTTCGATATGTCAAAATTCACTAATGTTTTTGCCATTTAGATTCTATTAGCCGTTAACCCCGTTACTTAACTAATTACCCATTTCGGTGTACTAACTGAATTTGGTATGCCGAGAATGACCTTGAACCTATAATTTTCTTTTAAGGATTTCCTACTAGGGTCATAGGTATCCTTATGTACCTAGGATTTTCACTTAGGTTGGGAGATCATTACATATCCTAGATATTACAACAAGAAATACGAAAAATTACATCAATTTTGATACAAATATATTTTGACTAAAATAATCCTTTGGTTTTCTTGATTTCTTCTTGTCTCCATCAATCTTCAGAATGACCTTTGTAATCCTTCTTTTCGGAGCTTGCCTTGACTTCAGATGTATCTTCTTGTAATAGTCTTCATATTTTGTCCTCAAAATACTTTTCTTGTAGATACTAAATATTTCTCAAACACATGCGTTAATATATTCATGAAATTTACTTTGTTATCATCAAAATAAAATACAAGGTGGCCTTTTTCCAACAATCTCCCTCTTTTTGTTGATGACAAAACTAGAAATATTTTATCTGTAAGCCACCCTATCGATAAGCATGGATTTAAGATTTCTTATAAGGATATCTAATTTCTCCCCCTATCAATAACAATAGGTTTCAATTTTCAAACCATTCAATGATTTTCTTATAATCATGAAGAAGCATATAATTGATAGATTAAATCCATCATATGACTTTTTCTCCTTTTGTCATAAGCAAAAAGCATTTAAAAATAGACACTCAAATTCCAAGTTTTCAATAGAATGCTTATAGGTAAAGAAGATTTGTATATATGTTCCTTATTAAGTATTTTTAGAGATGTTCATCTCATCTAGAAACCATTGCCAATTTCCACATATAGACAAGTTCAGCTTATCCATAGTATCCACATATAGCCATAGTAGACCACAATAGTTATATAATACCACAATTTACTATAATTATGCATATATCATTTGATCATGTCATACGTCATCTAAAAATGAAGATCATACACCATAACATAGATCCACAAGAGTAAAAGCCAAAATAGATCCATATCCATATAATAGTCAAACCAAAAACAAATAAGAGTTTGGAATACAAGGCTAGACTACCAAGGCTCACATCGAGCCAAGTGGATGAGGAGGATTTTGGTGAAATTTGAGCACTACCTCATGACATTCTTCCAATTTCTCTTGATATACTCCCCAATATGCGAATGAATCAAAATTATATTCATCAAAATTTTCAGTGAGGGATTGAATATCTTATTGCAGTTTGTCGATTCTATTAGTGGAAGAGCGGTGTACTTCCTCGATCCGTTGGAAGCGCTCGTCAATCCTTTGAAGTTGTTGGCGATGATGTTCTTCGTTTTGTTTCTGGAGGGATATGAAGAGGGTGGTAATGTGGTCTCTCAAGTTGGGAGCATCATCATCATCGGACTCTGTAATGACCTAGTTTTAGAAGTGGTGCTTTGGCCAGATAATTAAGGTAAAATTCAGTTGTGTTGGGCATTAGGGGTCCTAGTGCCCAATGTGGGACACGTTCTCAGTAGTGTCTGACGCCTAGATTGTGTGTTTCTAGCCTTTTTGGTGTGATGTGGTCCTAGGGTTGTTCTAGCCCTCGTGGGAGTTTTGAGGGTTTGTCCTGTGCTTTGGTGGCAGATCTCGGTTTGCATGAGTCACATAGACGTGGAAGGTCATGTGGTCTGGTTTCGTGCTTGCAGCTTCCTTTCTTCCCTTCCCTTCTTTTCCACCTTTCTTTTCTTTCTTTTCTCTTTCCTAGGCCCCACCCCCACTCCTTCCTCTTTTTCTTCTTCTTCTTCTTCTTCTTCTTCTTCTTATTCTTCATCGTTAGGTGAGGAGAGATGGAGAGAGAGGGGTGAGATGTGAGAGAAAGAGAGAGAGAAAGATGGCCAGAGAAGGGAGGATGTAGCCACTGCCATGCCGCCATCGTCACGTGGAGGAGAGAAGCAGCTCGTGGTTGGAGAAGCGTCGCTGTCTATCTCGCACTGTCGAGTCTTTGATAGAGGTATGCACCCCATAGATTTTATTTTGGTTCCAAATTTGTACCATAGGTGCATGTTAGTGTGCTAGTAATTGTAGCAATTTTATTAGAATTTATTGTGTATTTGTGGGCCATTTATGGCCGTATTTATGATTTGTGGTAAATAGTGCATCCTTTGTGTTTTCTATTGATTTCTTGATATCCGCTTGATGGATCTCAGTCTTGCTTGTCTGGTTTGGAAGATCTCGTTGAGATCTTCATTTTGATATATTGTTTCCATGGTTTGGATTAGTGATTTGTAGGATTGGACTTTGGGTCCCATTTTGAGGTGCCGTGTAGTCACCTGGTTCGGCATGCCAAATTATTTTAGTGTACCATTTTTTGTTACAGATTGTCCCCTTGACCTCTAGTTCGGTTGATCAAATTCACTCAGTCTACTGTTTTAGAAGTCATGGGTGTTGACAAAATTCCTAATTCGGTTGACCGAACGTTTCCTATTTGCCGAATTAGGGGTTTTCGATCGTCCGAGTGGTTTTTCAGTCGACCGATTTGGTACCCTGAGCCCAAGTCCGGTCAATCATTCCATATCTGTCTGCCGATCTAGTCCCTGATCTTGTATGAAGATGTTTTATGTTTTGATTAATATATATATATATATATATATATATATATATATATATAAATCTTGGGGAGATAAATATAATGGCATAAATGATTAGGATAATCATTAGAATGGTCTAGGGTTTGCCTAGAACGAATCAGAAAGATTCCACCTTAGGTGTGGGTAGAATAAAAGACAAAATGATTTAGAAATAATAGGTTCCTTTCCCAGATAATTTAGAGTGGACTTTAGGGATAATGATAGCATCCCTAGGTCTAGGGCTTGTGTGGTTTTATGTGCGGTGCACTAAATGGAGTATTCAGTGGTACTGTTCTAGGTGTTTGAGTCGATCTAGCTATGCTCTCGAGGGACACGAGTTAGTAGGTGTCTTACACTTGGTACCAGAGCTTATAATTTTGGTTGGATTTGCTTTGCTGTGTCATCTTCTGGGTGGGTTTGATACTCAGAGGATGTTTTGTTGATGTTTTCTTAGGTTGTGGTCGTGGGCTAAGCATGGTGCTCGTGAATCTAGACACTCCCAAGGTGTTTTTGCCTGGGCTTGACTGGAGAGCTGTTGAGGTTGTGTTTTGTTTGTGGTTTCTCGGCTTTGGTTTTCGTGCTACTGTTGGGCACATTGTTTCTTGAGTTTTAAGGGATATTTAATGGTTTTGAAAAGGTTTTTTAAAAGAGAGTTTTGGAAAGAGAAAAGTATAGATTTCGAAATGATTTTGGAAAGAGTTTTTTAGTGCTTTCTGTTTACGTTGGGGGCTGAGATACCTAAGGATGAGGTTTGTTGGGTCTTGGAGGTATGACACTCCTTGACTGTTATTTCGAGGCTGGGGTTGTGGTCCATGGGTTAAGGTGTTTCTTGGCATGACGAGGAGGTATGATACTCGTGCTGTCGCTGTGAGCATTGAGGCTTGCGTGTTGTCGGATGTGGAGGTATCAGACTCCTTCCTGAGCACCGTGTGGAGGGCGTCGTGAGAAGGCGTACCCTATGGTAGCCAGTATGGGTGGGACGTGCGCCTCGTAGCTGGTAGCGTCCTAAGAGACAAGATTACCTTCCCAAGAGGGGTTGGCTTTGTGAGGGTTCTCCAGATGGAAGAATCATATGACAGTGGTTAGCTCCTGTACAGGGTGGCACATCGTGGTAGTACAGATGTCGTGGTCGCTCCTTGGTGGACTGCTTTTGGCCAACGTTGTTTGCTTAGCACTGGGTAGTTCAACACACTGTTTGTGCTTGTTTTTGTGGGGAGTTTTGGTTCAGGAAATCAAGCTCTAGGCCTAGAGGAGGTCATGGTTTTGGTGCTTGTTAAGGCGTAGTGTTTTGGAAATGGTGGCTCCATTGTTTGGGAGCCAAGGATCTGTGGTTTGGTGTTGTGTGTGGGTCTAGAAGGGACCATGTTGTGCAGAGTAGAGTCTCTATAGTTGTGCTTTAGTGTGGTTTTTGGGCTTGAGATGACGAGATCAACCTTCTCAGGCATGCATAAAATGTTTTAAAAGTGCACCCACATGATTTTAAAAAGGAAAAGAAAGGAATGGTTTTAAATCCATGGTTTTGTGATTTTGTGGCCTACCAGGCAGTGGTGAACTACTTGGTCTGGTGTTGCGGCATCCGAGAGGGATGCCAGTGCTTGTGTGCTGGGTATCGGTAGATTGCCCTTTTAGTTTGGTAGCATCCTAGTGTGATGCCTGTTCCTGGTTGTCCTCAGCATAGGTTGCCGAGTTATAGGTGGGGTGCATGCTGGGTGATCGTTGAGTGGTCACTCACATGTACTTTGTTTTGTGTGTTTTGCCAAGTGTAGGATAGTAGCTGCTGGTTGCTAGTGCATATGGGAGTCACGCCACCACACATCAGGGATCCAAGTGAGTGTTAGTTTAGTTTTATTTTTGTTGTTTAGTGGTTTTATTTTATTGTTGCGAGTACTTAGCCTTAGTTGCATTATTAGTGTAATTGTTGGTCAATAACAAGGATAAAAATGATTAAAAATGGAAAATTGTAGCTAAGTTTAGTGGTAGTGACTTGGAAGTCGTTACAGTTGGTATCAGAACTTAAGTTCACCTAGGAGCACTAGCCGAGGGATGTTTAGTAGGGTGACTTCGTAGAATTGCATATCATGCATTCCTACACCTTGATTTTATTGATTTTCTTTTCTTACGGTGTTAAGGAGTGTCTTCAACTCCGACTCTGGTTTCGGCGAAGCTAATGGTTGAAGGACCACAAGGAACCTAGGGAGTGACCGTCTGCTTTCTTGATTGGAGATGGACGTCGACTCCTTTTTGGAAGGATTCCTAGTGATTGGATAGCTTGTGATCATCGATTTGGTGGAGCTGCATAGGAGATAGCAGCTGGGAGCGGAGTGTGCAGCGGCGTTCACTCGTGTGGAGTGGTTCGCTAGGATTTCCTTAACTCCTTGGAGTGTGGTGTGGTGCTATCCTTGAATTTTGCCTGGGTTAAGCACTATGTTGCCTGTGGGTGTGGTGGTGGTTGTTTTTTGGATAAGACTCTGTGCTAACTGGCAGGGTAGGAGACCCTGTGGTGCATGTGGCTGGATGAGTCATGTTGCGTAGAGGTTGTTCACGTCTGTTATGGATACTTGTCTACTTGGTGTGCTATGCTTGCGAGAAGGCAGGGTGTTTGCTGAGGAGTTGCCTTGTTCTTTTAAGGGGGATTAGGCAACCTCCATTTGTTGACCTGAGGACATGTTTCCTTTAAGGGGGTTAGCCACCAACTAGTTCTCGGCAGTTTGGTGTTTTGCTGTGGAAGGTAGGTGCAGTAGTTGTCTACCTCTAGTGTACTCTCCATGGGTGTTGTTTCTTGTTGTTTCTTGTTGTTTGTTTGTTTGTTGTTGTTGTTTGCCTGTTTGATTGTTTGCTGCCTGTTCTTGCTGGTGTTTGTTGTTGTTGTTGGTAGTTTGTGGTTGTCATCGATCATCTATCTAGGTTGTTGGTGTCGATGTGGGAGGATGCCTGCAACTCCATCCTCCTGTTGTTGCATCTAGGTGAAGCGTGAGGATTCACAGATGTGTGGTTGTTGTTGTCATTGTGGTGGGTATAGAGGATGCTTTGAGTTCCATCCTCTATCGTCTCTGGGTGACTCGGTGAGTTTTTAGATGTGTGTTGTTGTTGTTCTGGGTGACTTGGTGGGTCCCCATATGTGTGTTGTTGTTCTGGGTGACTCAGTGGGTTCCTAGATGTGTGTTGTTGTTCTAGGTGACATGGTGGGTTTCTAGATGTATGTTGTTGATGTTCTAGGTGACTCGAGGCATCCCTAGATATTTGTTGTGGTTTCTGGGTGACTCGGTGGGTTCTCAGATGTCTGTTGTGGTCTCTGGGTGACTCAGTGGGTCCCCAGATGTCTGTTGTTGGTCTCTGGGTGACTTGATGGGTCCCTAGATGTCTGTTGTTATCTTTGGGTGACTTTGTGAGTCCTTAGATGTCTATTGTTATTTTGGGGTGGTTCAAGTGAGTTCCCCAAGTCCGTGTTGTTCCTTCCAAACATTTTGTTTGAGGATGGGGTATCTAAGGGGGGGGGGTTGTTGCGCTTGAAGTCGCACATTAGTATTGTGCGGTTGTATCACACATGTTGTTTAGGGCTTGGCCATGGAGTGGCATAGCTCTGTGTGTTGTTTGTTGTGTATTATCTGAGGTATCTTGTCAAGATACCCAGTTGTCTTGGTTGGTTGTGGCTTGGATGGCTTTGTGCCATTTGGGCGGTGGATATTTTTTCCCTTCTTTAGGGTGTCCTATTGTTGATTTTCTTGTTTGCTTATGGGTTGAATGGTATAATGCTATTCGACCTGTGGAGATCTTCCTTCTCCTGTGTTTCTTTTTGCATTTTGGGTTTTCTATAGCGGACATGGGGTGAGTCAAGTGGAGTTGACTGCTTGTCTAGTTTGGTGGCGCCGCTAGTCGAGCTGGTCGGTGTGATCCTACGTGTTTTCCTTTGAGTGGCTGTTCCTTGATTCAAGTGTAACTATTCTTGGGGATCTAGCAGAGGTATCTTCGAGATAGTGACACCATAGCGAGATCTGCTAGGAAGGAGGAATGGCTCGTGTTGGTTTGGACACTCTTGTTGGGAGTTGCTTTAGTTTGGAGATACATTTGAGTTTGAATCCCGAGTGGTCCATACCATTGGTGTGGTTGTTTCACTAGAAAAAGTGACTTCTATGGCCCTAGACTCTAGATTGTAGTATCTTTGACGTGAGCTTCACGCTTAATAAGTGGTTTAAGTGTGTTTTAATGGTCTCATGTCTAGACCTACAAGGCTGCCATCGCAGCGAGTAGTGATGAGTCCACCGATATCCTTTTGGGTTGGGATAAGTTCTTGTTGCAGTGAGGCAACATAGTGTCTTGTGGTTCTTGCCAGTTGGGAGGATCACGGGAGGAACTATCCACCCACGTGTTTGGTGTTGGCCATAGTGAAGGTTGTGCTATGGATCTAATGGAGTGTCGATCTGGGAAGTAGTTCCTAGAGACAGATAGCACATAGTTGGCTAGTCTGTTGGTGCACTTGAGATTCATGAAGAGCTTTGTTGTGTCTCAGTAGCTAGATTTTCTCTAGTACCTTGGATTGGAGGAGGTTTTCTAGGGTGATGAGAGTTGTTGCTGTGCACCAGGTGCGGAGTTCGGTTGTTGCTGACTAGGTTGTGCATCAGAGTGGCACAGGGGAAGTGTGGCCAGAGCTGGTTGCACTTGGTCAATACTATGGTTTGCGTGTCTTCGACGGTGCTCTCAATGTTTCGTGACTCTAGGAGACACCATTTTGGAGCCTCTGGGTGGAGATTTTTGTACCTAGAAGGGACTTCACCTAAGTTCTCGATGGTGTTTGGACTCAAGGAGAGTTGAGTCTTTGGTGTCATCCTGGACCAAAGTAGGATGAAATGGCCATGGGAGGTGGAGATTTCTCCTACAGGTCATGGATTTTGGGTGGCATCGATGTGTTTTTGTCTAGGTCGTTCTAGTGACGTCTTAATTTTTGTACCCTTGGTGTTTCGCCTAGAGATTTTGAGGGTGAAATTCTTTTAAGGGGGTTTAGCTATAACGACCCAGTTTTAGAAGTGGTGCTTTGACCAGATAATTAAGGTGAAATTCAAGTGTGTTGGGCAATGGGGGTCCCAGTGCCTAATGTGGGACACATTCTCAATAGTGTCTGACTCTTGGATTGTGTGTTTCTGGCCTTTTTTGTGTGATGTGGTCCAGGTGTTGTGCTAGCCCTCATGGGATTTTGAGTGTTTGTCCTGTGCTCTGGTGGTAGATCTCGGTTTGCATGAGTCACGTGGACGTGGAAGGTTGCGTGGTCTGGTTTCGTACTTACAGCTTCCTTTCTTTCCTTTCCTTCTTTCTCTTTCCTTTACTTCTTTCTTTTCTTTCTTTTCTCTTTCCCGGGCCCCACCCCCATTCCTTCCTCTTCTTCTTCTTCTTCATTGGGGGAGGAGAGATGGAGAGAGAAAGGGTTGAGATGTTTGTGTGAGAGAGAGATAGAGAGAGAGAGAGAGAGAAAGATGGCCAGAGAATGGAGGATGCAACCGCCGTCGTGCCGCCGTCGTCGTGTGGAGGAGAGGAGCAGCTCGTGATTGGAGGAGGAGCGTTGTTGTCCATCTCGCGTTGTCGCATCTTTAGTTGAGGTACACACTTGTAGATTTTATTTTGGTTCCAAATTTGTACCATAGGTGCATGTTAGTGTGTTGGTAATTGTAGTAATTTTATTAGAATTTATTGTGCATTGTGGGCCATTTATGACTATATTTATGATTTGAGGTGAATAGTGCCTCCTTTGTATTTTTTGTTGATTTCTCAAGATCTGCTTGATGGATTTCGGTGTTGCTTGTCTAGTTTGGAAGATCTCGTCGAGATCTTCATTTTGATATATTGTTTGCATGGTTTGGATTGGCCTTTGGATCCCATTTCGGGGTGCCTTGCAATCACTTGGTTTGGCATGCCGAATTATTTCGGTATACCATTTTTTGTTGCAGATTGTCCCCTTGACCCTTGGTTGGTTGATCGAATTCATTCGATCTGCCATTATGGAAGTCTTGGGATTTGATAGAATTCCTGGTTCTGTCGATCGATCATTTTTGGTTTGCCGAATCAAGGGTTTTCGGTCGACCGAGTGGTTTTTCGGTTTGCCGATCTTGTGCCCTGAGCCCAAGTCTGGTCGACCGTTCCATTTCGATCTGCTGATCCAAGGCCTAATCCTGTATTAAGATGTTTTATGTTTTGATTAATATATATAAATATAAATAAATAAATATATATATATATATATATATATATTAATCTTGGGGATATAAATATAATGGCATAAATGATTAGGATAATCATTAGAATGGTCTAGGATTTGCCTAAAACGAATTAGCAAGATTCCACCTCGGGTGTGGGTAGAATAAAAGATGAAATGATTTAGAAATAATAGGTTCCTTTCCTATATGGTTTAGACTAGACTTTAGGGGTAATGATAGAATCCCTAGGTCGAGGGCTTGTGTGGTTGTGTGTGTGGTGCACTGAATGGAGTATTCAGTGGCACAGTTCTGGGTGTTTGAGCTGATTTGGCTATGCTCCCAAGGGACACGAGTCAATAGTTGTCTTACACTTGGTCCCAAAGCTTATAATTCTGGTTGTATTTGCTTTACTGTGGCATCTTTTGTGTGGGTTTGACACTCAGAGGATGTTTTGTTGATGTTTTCTAGGGTTGTGGCATGATGGGGAGATATGATACTCCTGTTGTCGCTGTGAGCACTAAGGTTTAGTTGTTGTCGGGTGTAGAGGTATGAGACTCCTTCCTGAGTACCGTGTGGAGGGTGCCATAAGAAGGCGTACCCTGAGGTGGCCAGTGTAGGTGGGATGCATGCCTTGTAGCTAGTAGCGTCCTGAGAGACAAGATTTCCTTCCCATGTGGGGTTGGCTTTATGAGGGTTCTCCAAGTGGGAGAATCACAAGAAAGTGGTAAGCTCCTGCATAGGGTGGCACACCGTGGTAGTGCAGATGCCGTGGTCGCTCCTCGGTGGACTACTTGTAGCCAATGTTGTCTGCTTAGCGCTGGGCAATTTGACACACTATTTGTGCTTGTGTTTGTGAGGAGTCTTGTTTCAGGAATTCAGGCTTTGGGCCTAGAGGAGGCTATGGTTTTGGCAGCAGTGGCTCCGTTGTTTGGGAGCAAAGGCTCTGTGGTTTGGTGTTGCGTGTAGGTCTAGAGGGGACCATGTTGTGTAGAGTAGAGTCTTTGTAGTATGCTTTGGTGTGGTTTTTGGGCTTGAGATGGTGAGAGCAGCCTTCTCAAGCATGCATAAAAGGTTTTAAAAGTGCACGCACTTCGTTTTGAAAAGGAAAAGAAAAGAATAGTTTTAAACGCATAGTTTTGTGATTTTGTGGCCTACTGGGTAGTGGTAGACTGCTTGGTTTAGTGTTGTAGCATCTACGAGGGATGTTAGTGTTTGTATGCTGGGCATTGATAGATTGCCCTTTCAGTTTGGTGGCATTCGAGTGTGTTGCCTATGCTTGGTTGTCCTTGGCATAGGTTGTCGAGTTGTAGGTGGGGTGCTTACTGGGTGACCGTTGAGTGGTCACTCACGTGTGCTTTGTTTTGTGTGTTTTGGCAGGTGTAGGATAATGGTTGCTGATTGCTACTGCATATATGAGGAGTCACGTTGCTACACATCAGGGATCCAGGTGAGTGTTAGTTTTGTTTTATTTCTATTGTTTAGTAGTTTTATTTTATTGTTGAGAATACTTAGCCTTAGCTACATTATTAGTGTAATTGTTAGTCAATAATAAAGATGAAAATGATTAAAAATGTAAAATTATAGCTAGGTTTAGTGGTAGCAACTTAGAGGTCGTTACAGACTCGCTAGAGCTCTCCTAGGAAGGTGTAGGATCCAGGGCACTGGAGGAGGAAGGTTGAATACCCTTAAGAGCCTTAGATTTTTCCAATGCTTGATCCATTTTTTCTATAGCAGTGGATCCTAAAGGTTTGATCTTGACTACCATGTTGGGTTCACTCCCTAATAGGATGTCGTAATGTTTAATGAGATATGTAAGATATGGTCCAAAAAACAATTTAGTTTTGATATGGGACATGCAGTGGACAATGACCCTAGCCCAATTTACTTTTATTTTCTTTGTGATGTCATACATTGCCTTACAAGTAAGTTTACTGAGTTCATCAGTGAGCCCCTTTTTCTGAACGATGTTGGTGGCTACAAGGTATGCAATTATCTTAGATTGTTTTGTTGATTGGTTAAGCTTATTAGGCTTGAAAGTACTTCTCGTATTGATTGATATAGCCTTGTTGATATCTAAGGATGACCAACCTAACTCATCAAAGGATAATGTGATATCAATACCAATAGAAGAAATTTTTAACACTTGACGAATAACAACATCATCAAATGTGATCTCTACTCCTAGAAGATAAGTGTAGACACTCCAATTTTGTAGGATTGTAGGTAGACTTCTCAGGAGTGGAATTTTGATTGCTGGGCTCTCAATCACTTTTCCCCAAAGTCAACTTGACATATTAACCTAATTTCCTCCACAAAACTAGCCTAGCCTCTGTTTTAATAAATCCTAATCCAAAACTCTAAACCAAATCCAAAACCCAAATCCCAATAAACTTATATCCTACCAAAACCCTAATCCTAATACACCCTAAATCAACCAAACCTAAACTAAAAACCCTAACAACTCTAACTACCCTCTATAGACACCCCAAATTTGCAAGATTGGGGGTAGGCTTTTTTGGAATAGACTTTTGGTTGTTGGGCTCTAAATCACTTTTCCCCAAGACCAACTTGACATCTTAACCTAATTTCATCCACAAAAGCTAGCCTGAACCCTAAACCTAATTCAAAATCCTAATCCAAAACCCTAAACCTAGCATAAACACTAATCCAAAACATTAAACCTAATTCAAAACCCTAAACTAGCCTGAACCCTAATCCAAAATCGTAAAACTAATCCAAAATCCTAAACCTAATTCAAAACCCTAATCGTAACCTTAAACCCCAATCCAAAACCCTAACAACCTATAACAACCTCTAACCACCTAAACAAACCCTAACCACTTCCCACTCTACCATAACAACCTATAACAACCTCTAACCACCAAAATAAACTTAATCACTTCCCACTCCATCACAACAACCCATAACAACCTATAACAACCTATAACCACCTAAACAAACTTAACCACTTCTCACTCAATCTAACAACTCTAGCAAACTTTCATAACAACCCTAACCTCTTCTCTAACCACCCAACAATATAAATCTATAAATAACCCCATTTGCAACTTAGAAAAGGAGAGGGGGAGGGAAAAAGCTTGAAAAAGAGAGGAAAAACTTGGGAAAAAGGAGAGAACAAAAAACTTGAAAAGGTTTGAGAGGAGAGAAATCAAGGAAAGCTCACCAACCAGAGCAACTAGAGGAAGCTCAGATTAGTGAGGAAGCTTAGAGAGGAGAAAAATCAAAGCTCAGGCTAGCTCCAGCCACATTTCCGGCGAGCTCTAGCAACCATCTCCACTGCGAGCTCAGGTAGGCCCTGATCAGAGCTCAATTTCTTTCCAATTCAGTTCCCCAGGTCCTCCTCAACCTTCATGAGTTGATTCCAGTAAAGCCAGGTCGCTTCCTTGGCCGGAATCAAAAGTTTTTGGGTTGCCAGATCCGATTTTCCAGCAGGAGAGGTGGGGGCACGAATCTAGTGAGTGATTCATGCCCTAGTGAGTGTAGATAGGTTAGTCTTGATCCCTTTGTGCTCCTCCTCCATTCTGGAAGCTTTTCCTTCACCCTAGACACCGCTAGAGGAGAGTCACCGGACACAGCCTCGCCGTCGTCGGAGGAGATGACCCCTGGAAGGGGTCGACTGAGCACCTCCTACCTGACAGCTCCCCTCCGACCATCGAGACATTGTCCTCTCCTCTTCCCTTGCACTTTGGAGCCCACAAGACCCCGCATGGAAGGCCGATCGCATCCCGTAGTCACCGTCGTCGGAGTCATCACAGGGCATGATTGGGAGAGCGATGAGCAGCGCCGTTCTTTCCTCTGAATGATGGGAAACGCTGCTCTCCACACTGCCAAGACTCGAGAAGCTCAAAACCGCCATTCCAGTGCCTCCAGTGGCCTTTTTTTCTCAGAGCCCGTCGTCGAAGTCATGATGCCAGCGAGAAAGGTGAGAGGAGGTCTCCGACCATTGGCTGCTAAATCAGAGCTACTAGATCTTCCTCTTTTCCTCCCCTCTTGCTCATAAAGCGCTTGGATGCTTGATCAGGCATTGGGTGGGCCTGGGATCGTGTCTCAGTCACCGTCGCTGGTGAGATGCGGTTGCTGGCGAGCGTTGAGCCTCCTTTTAAAAGTTTCTTTTAGAAAACTTCTTCTCCTTTTCCTTTCTTGCAACTAGGTCCTTATATTTTGCATTTAAACCCTTGCATTAGTTTTTTAATCATTTTAATAATGATTTGTTTTGTAAAATTGCAGTTTGATCCTTGTACATTTCCTTTAATATTTCACAGGCTTTAAAATTTGACATAAAATCCTCTGCTTTAGTTTTCATTCATGTTAAGTCCATATTTTGCACAAAAAACCCTGAACTTCTTTAAAATTGTTCTGAATGCATGATTTTCTGGTACAATTGCAAACCTAACCCCGTAGATTCAATTTTTTACTCAAATGAGCATAGAATTTCATTTTAAACCTTGAACTTCACTAAATTTACAAATCACGCTTTTTATGGCATATTTGCAAATCAGTCCTTGGAAATTCATATTTTCATCCATGAGTCTACTATTTTGTACATTTAACCCTGAATTTCTTCAAAATTACACTAAGCACATGTTTTGTTGGCAAAATTGCAGATTGGACCCTAAGAATCCTAAATTTATCCAAAAATGCACAGTTTTGCACATTTAACCCCCAACTTCCGTAAAATTGCATAAAATGTGATTTCTTAAACATTTTTGCTAATTTATCCCTGGAATATCATGCTTTGCTCAGGACATATAAATTTTGCATAGAAGCCCTTGGAAATTTACATATTTCACCCATGCTTGCATTTTGTTACCCTTTTTCATGCATATATTCTCACGCTTACTTTCTTGCATCATGCACGCATTTCGAACATATTTCAAACTTGGTTTTCACAGTATTTCCCGGATTTCTTCCGATTTTCATGATTTTGATTTGATTTGGATTTTCATCGCTCGAGGGCGTACATTAACAGGCTAGACAATGCTGACATAGACCCGAATGAGGATTATTTTCTCTCATTTGATTTTCTCAAATTTCTTAAGTTTCCACTGTTTCACATAACACTTTCCAAATATTTTCGATTTTCATGATTTTCCTCATCACCCAATGGCGTACAGTAGAGTGGCATTTTCAATGCCTACGTTGTCCCTCGAATTATTTTCATTATTATTTCTTTGTATTCATTTCTTCTCTTTGATTTGGCATGTTTTTGCATCCATCTTAGACATGTGCATTCAGAATAGACAAGCATACACACACTAGATCATTAGTAAGTAGGAAACCTAGAAAGACCGATTTCTTTAGGCGTATGGGGGTGCCTAACAACTTTCCCATGCGTAATAAGAGTCCTTACCCTTTCTCTGGCCCGCAATGGCCAAGTGTTGCATCCATTAGGCACGGAGCACACACGCATTCATTTGCATCATTTTTCTTGCATTCATATGCATCTTGGTTTTCCTCGTCTTTCTATTAAAAGATTAGGTGGCGACACCTTTTCCTTATCCTCTTCTTATCTCTCTTTGGTATTTCCGAGTCTAGTCTCCTTCTCCAGATTCACCATCTTCGTCATGACCATATCAAGACTCCTCGTGTGTTTCCATGCACCTTGGAGTCATGCAGGGTTCCACCGGCACGATCACAAGAACTGGCAACTCCATTGGGGATAACCAGATTTTGGCTTTCGCTTTGGTTTTCTTGCTTGGCATTGATCTGTACACTTTGTGTTTGCTTGTTCTATTTGTTTGTACATATTTAACTATACATGCCTTTGTACACAATTGCTATGCCGTAGCACATGCACATGACCTGATTCATGCCTTTTGTTATTGCTTTTCTTCACTTACTTGTGAGCACTACACTAGTACATGCCATGCTCATGCCATTTGCTTGTTGGTTGAGTGTTTCGATGCCATGATTGTGTGTTTTCTTCCCTTTTTTGTATTTGCCATGATTAGGAGAGTAGAGACATGTTTGCCTCCCTATCTGGTTAAGATAAAACACACAAACTCAGACAAACAAATAATAAGGCATAACTAGAGACAAATGCTCACAAACCCCTTGGCTTAATAAAATGCAAGTAAAAGACACAAAAGCATATTGCATGAATGATCATTTTAGAAAGCATGCATCTTCTCCTCTGAGTCCACCTATAGTTTGCGAAGGACAATTCTAGTAGCCCGTTCTATAGCTTTGGCGTAGAGCGTGTTGCTAGTTTGTTCCCCCTTATTTGGGGTCGTGTCGGTGTTAGTAGAGGGTACAGCTCTATGCTACTGCAGGAGTCGAGGCCACCAACACACCACTCATTCACTACCTTTGCTTCGGCCAGGATATAGAATGGGAACATTTGTAACACCCGTAAAATTCATTTTGTAATTATTTAGATTTTAATGAATTTATTCCTCGATGGGTGTTACTATTCCGAGGCCTGTTTTGTAGATTTGTACTTTTGGGCTTGGACCTCATGGGCTGGCTTCTGTTTGCGTGTCCCTGTACGTGGTTGGCACCGTGCATTGTGGCATTCTGCTTGTGGGCCTGGGTGTGGGGTCCATGTGGGGCACACATTGTGGGTCGGTTGGGGGAGTGAGTTGGTGGTGTGAGTTTGGTGTGCTCGTGCGGGAATGCAAGTAGGCAGGATGTGCAGTTGTGCACGCGTCCAGCTACTACATTGCATGGCTTTATAAGTCCATGTGTGCCTGATGCACGACCAACTCACCCTTCCTCTCCTCCTCTTCTCGTGCTTCATCGCCTTTTCCCTCCCCGAGCACACCACCTCCATTTCCTTTCCTCCCCTCATTTTCCCTCTCCCTCCACTCGCCCATCCCCACTCTCCACCCTTCCCCCCTACTAACTCCTCTCTCGTCTCTCCCAATCTCCTCCCCTACCTATCCCTTGTTCGGTGTGCTCGCGTGTCGGTGGAGGCGTGCGGCGGAGTGTAGTTGCTCGACGTCGGCATGGCTGGTGTCCTAGAAGTTGAGGGAGCTTCCGTGGACGTCGTGGTCGTCGGAGTTGCCCGGAGGATTGGTCGGGGTTTGTTTCAGGTATTCAACTACAATCCCTATAATAGAGAGCAAGAAAATGGTAGAAATTGATAAGGTTGCATGAAATCTAGCTAAATTTACATTCCTAGAATTTATTGTGATTTTATGAGAATTTATGGTGGATTTATGGGCATTTATGCCATGGTTGCGTTTTGGGTCCTTTTGACCCTCTTGCCTTTGCAGTTTTATATCTTGATGCATGGTGAATGGATTTTGGTTTTGTTTGTGTGGATTTAGAGTAGACTCGAGGGTCTACATCTTATGTTTTATGTAAGATTTTTGGTGTTTGTTTAGGGGGTTCGTCCAGAGGTCCCAGTTGAGGTGATTTTAGACTATAGGGTTTTGGGCCATTTTCTGGGATTCACGGAATTCAACATACCGAAGTGGAAATGGCATACCGAATCAGTGAATTTTGGTATACCAAATCCGTTTGGCATGTCGTTTTCTGATAGTTTTGGTCCCTCGGTCGATTCGGCCTGCCGAATCCTTCCGGTCGACCGATTCAATGAATTTCGGCATACCGAATCCAATTTTTGGCATGTTGAATCAAGGCCCAAATATGTTTATAAAATCTGATTTCCGAGGTTTTCTGGATTGGTTATTTTGTCCCTGTAAGATGGGATTGTGGGCCATCAGTGGTGGTCCCTTGCGACACCTGATGCGTGGTTTTGTCGAGACTTTGGAAGAGTTTTCAAAGATGTGAAAATGTTTTTGGAAAGTGGATTTCAAAGAAATAATTGGCCTATTTTGGAAAACGTTTTACTGGTTTTCTGTGTGCGGACTGAGACAGTGTGGGACCGTGTTGTTGGGACCAGGGAATGTGACGACATTCTCGGGTGGTCAGGAGCAACTCCCTGGTTGAGGTCAAGGGCCGAGATACCTGAGGTTGAGGGGCGTCGAGTCCAGGAGGTATGAGACTCCTTGATTGTCGTCTCAAGGCTAAGGTTGAGGTCCACGGGTTGAGGTGTCTTGTTGCATAACGGGGAGGTATGATACTCCTACTGTCACTGTGAACATTGAGGCTCGGATGTTGTTAGGTGTGGAGGTATGAAACTCCCTCTGAGTACCATGTGTGGAGGACACCTTGAGGAGGCGGACCCTGTGGTGGCCAGTGCGGGTGGGACACGTGCCTCGTAGCTGGTAGCATCTTGAGAGACAGGACAACCTTCCCTAGGAGGGGTTGGCTTTGTGAAGGTTCTCTAGAGAGGGAGAATTGCGGGACGGTGGTTGACTCCAGCACAGGTTGGCACACCGTGACAGTGCAGAACGTCGTAGTCACTCCTCGATGGACTGCGTGTAGCTAGAGTTAAGTTGCCTAGCACCAGACTTCCCGACTCACTGTGTGTGGTTCTGGCCATTGAGGGCCTTTGCTTGTGGTTTTGGGCTAGTAGAGCCTGAATTGTTGTTTTGGCCAGTGTGGGCCTAATTCGTGAGGTTTTTGAGAAATAGTTTGCGAAATGAATTTCAAAGAAAATTAATTATGATTTCGTTTTCCCACGGTTTTCCTTGGGGTGCGTACTGGGTGACTTTTGTCACTCATGTGTTTTTCCTCGTGTTTTTGGTTTGTAGGTGCAAGCATGCAGAGGTCTAGCGTAGTGCATATAGTCTGGAGTCTCCTAGCCACACACATAGGTTCCTAGTAGTTAGATATTTTCTATTGGACTTTAATTTTCCCATAATTTAATTTGTTTTAAGTTATTGTGGAAAATGTGGGGCGTTACGACCTTACTTTTCTAACCAAAGTCAAAACCCAAACCCATGAATGCGTCCCGTGTGGTCAAACTCATGTGGGACATGCATGGTGAGAGAGTGCACTTTAGGACATTCATCTGCATTGCGTGTCATTGCATACCACTTTAATTAGTCGCATTTGTCTTTGCGTCGTTATTCAGGTTCTGATGCCTGTTTCCCTTGCCTGTTATCTCAGGTAGCTTGTTGCGAGGTCCTCAACTAGGAGCTCGGGTGTCTCCATTAAGGGCAATCTCCCATGGTTGTTTTCTCTTGCCTTTTCACGAGCTATTGGTCACTTTTGACAGTAGTTCTTCTTAGAGCTCGTGTGTTTGTCTTTTGCCGTAGCTCCATTCATTTCGCTTGCAGCTAGCCATGGCCCTGTAGACCTGTAAGCCTCTTATTATTGTTTTGAAGTGGGTCCCGCATTCAGATCCTCATTCTCCCACTTTGGGTGCTTCTTCTTCCCACCATGCATCCCAATTTGGGAATCATGGAAGGCCTCTACCTCTTTTCCTAGGACAGTGGTAGACACAAGCCAATCTAAGGCTCGTCACTGAGTCGATTGCAACGACTACCACACGGGTCCCAGAAGTTTTGCCAGCTACATCCCACTTCTCGGGCCCTCTTGTTTCAGGAATTCAACAAGTTGCGGTTGCATATGTTTTAGGGACCACTCCTGTTCTACTCTGGCCTTCTGACCTATCCTTTGATGGGTCTTCGGCCATGCAGGCTCAAAGCTTGAGAACTTTGGCCTGGAGGCCTATGCACAATCCTCCTGATCCTGTTAAGTGTCCTCTTTCAACCCCTGTGATTCCAATGAAGACCACTATAGCATTGCAAGCTCACCCCACTGCACCATCACCCATATCATTGCCCCAGCTTCACACTACTCTGGCAAAGATGGCGTTTTCTCTGCCTCCTACACCACAACTACACTTGTCACAGCATGCATCATAGTCACTTAAGGACCAACCCATTAGTCGTGCGAGAATACAACATTTCTCGAGTCCATCACCTAGAAACATACCGGTGCCACAATTGTTGCCCTCGCGCTCACCCCACACACAGCATAGCATACTCACAACCCACCTCAGCATCATGATCAAGTACTAGCACGTAGGTCATCATTGCACACTAAGTGCACACTTTCCACTGCCAGGACAGCAACCTGAAAAAAACGAGGCTGTCGTGTTGAAAGTGACTACACTCCACTGGGTGAGTCGCTAAGCATAGTTTTTCCTCAAGTTGTGTTGCTTCTAAGACTCTCGGATCTGCGTCCCCCACCAACTCCACTTCCTCGGTGGTACGATGCGAACGTATACTGCGATTATCACCAAGCCCTAGGGCATTCAACTGATAATTGCCAGACTTTACGGGATGTCACTTAGACTTTGATTGATAGTGGGACTTTTGTTGTTGACGACACGCAAGATGCAGCACCCACATCTATGTCTATACCCTCACCAGCATCTAATTCTACATGCATTACACACCCACACACCACTGTTGAGTCGACACGTCAAGTTGTGTCAATTCAGCAAGGACAGCAACAACGGCAAAAGCGACCTCGCCGTAGGGAAATCGACTTCGCTCTAGTTGGAAAGTCGTTGAGTGACATCTTTCCTAAAGTTACACCACTCCTGTAGTTACCATAGGTTCGTCCACCACCGAACCCACTTCCCAGATGGTATAAGATGAATTTGTTCTACCAATTCCATCACGCCCATGGACATTCGACAAACAAGTGTTTTACTCTCTGGAATGCTGTCCAGGATTTGATTGACGATGGAGACATTGTCATCAACCCACAGAAGGCAGCACACACACACCTGCACCCACATCAACACAAGCACGAGCACACCCTAGAATAGCCGACCTTACCTTCTTTAAACCAGCAAGCTCCAAGGATGCTGGAACTTCAGGAGTTTATCCTCTTTCTCCCAATTCTTTCCTGGGGAATCCATTGGGCCTCATCAGCCTAGTTTGCCCTCTTGTTTTCTCTCAGTTTCTGTCCGGTGACACACACATGTGCCACTCTTGTTCTTGTTCCTCCGTGGTGGGCCTAGCCAGTCGTCAGTTTGCCATGCACTGATTTGACCCAGCACGTGCAAGTACCCTGGATCTGGTAGGAGACAGTCGTCACAGTAGATATCAACTCCAACAACAGATATAGTCTTAAGGTCACCAGCAGATTCAACATTCATAGTGACAGTCTCAGTTTCAATAATGGATTTGATAGCTTCGGTTACACCTGCCTTCATTCTGGTTTCTAGTGGCACTGCTAGGAGTTACTATGAACCCCAATGGCATCGACAAAATAGCAGCAACAAGGAATGGAGTTGTATCCTTTTCCTTTCTTTTCCTTTGTTTTTTTCTTTTTGCATCACCATATATCAAAACACAAAAAAATAGAAAAAGCACAAAAGTTGAAAAAGAAAAATGCACAAAATAGAAAAACATTAAGAACAATAGAAAATAATAGTTTGCTTGTCAATAACATTCTGCTCGATGATGAAAATTAGAAAAGCTTGCCTATGTCAGAATGGATTATTCCTCTTCAGTTGTCACTACTTAGACAACCAAGTTAGCAATGGAGCCAGTGAACATCAAAGCCGGACAAAATGTACAAACTCCGCAAGGATCCTGCACCTCCTAGAGGGAGGTAAAATGTTAGGGGTGATAGAGGGTGTAAGCTAGAAAAGAAACATACATCTACAAGGGCATAAAAGAATAGAGAAGACAGAAGGTAAAGATAGAAGGTAGCCCAAGAGAGAGAGGTGTGCGACGTAACACAACCCTTACCATACCTTGGAAGGAGTTGGAGTATGCACCCAGTAAAATTACACCTTTGAGGGACTAACCCACCCTCTTGCAACAAAGGCCTCCTGAATAGATCGGACGCCTATTACCTCCAAGTCCGGGTTAGAGTGAAACTATGCTTCTTTAAGGGAGCAAAAGAAAAGTCACTGATATTAAAAAAAAGGGCACGTGTAGCACCTTAAAGAGTTTGGCATGGAGCCAGGTCCATTACACTACCTTACAGTGAGTTTGAGTGCCACCACTACCCATCAAGAGACACCTATGGCTTGCGAATCTTTGTAGTGTCAACTGAGTCGAAGGTGTCATCCTCCTCTAACAGGAATATAGCTTTCTAGCCTAACTAAGGGCAGACAAACAGTTGAACTAAACGAGCAAGCGATCCAGATAATGAACTCAGTGAACAAGCAAAATAATAAATGCAGATAACAAGCAACTGAAATCACACCTAATCAACAAGACATGCATTTCTTGATCAAACAATAAGGTCACTCTCAAACAACTAGTTGACTTGTTCACAATAATGGAGTCCACCACCATAATCATAGTCAGCATAATTTTGTTTGGATCAATCTCTTTGCTTGCATATGGATTTGTTCAACAGGATTTTTTTTTGCCAAGTGTTTTTGGCCAGAGACATTTCTGCTGCTTGTTGGTTAAAGAGCATATGCATCAAGGACACCAGTTACTGCACATGCTACATGGACTTGCAGAATCAACAGCATGACAGCAGCTCCTCCACAATAGTCTAGGTGTGGTAAACATTATTTGGAGAATGCCTAAGGTTAACACAGCCAAGTACAGGTTACAGTCGGAACACAATAAGCAACTGAACAAAGAATAGCCTTAACATGCCAACAGACATTCCCCACAATGGTGACGATCCAGGGTGCACTGATACATGAATAAGATCCCCTTGGTAAATCCTTTTGGCTAAACAGAAGGTCAGGCACCCTCTCTCGCCTTTGAGTTCCTATCTGGACGGACGGAGTCAAGGCACTTTCTCTCGCCTTTGAGTTCCTATCTGGACGGACGGAGTCAACGCACCCTCTCTCGCCTTTGAGTTCCTATCCGGATGGACGGAGTCAAGGAACCCTCTCTCGCCTTTGAGTTCCTATCCAGACGGATGAAGTCAAGGCACCCTCACTCGCCTTTAAGTTCCAATCCAAACAGACGGAGTCAAGGCACCCTCTCTCGCTTTTGAGTTCCTATCCGGATGGACGGAGTTACGGCACCCTTTCTCGCCTTTGAGTTCCAATTTGGACAGACGGAGTCAAGGCACCATCTCTTGCCTTTGAGATCCTATCCAGACGGACGGAGTCAAGGCACCCTCTCTCGCCATTGAGTCCCTATCTGGACGGACGGAGTCAAGGCACCCTCTCTCGCCATTGAGTTCCTATTCCAACGGACGGAGTCAGCACACCCTCCCTCGCCTTTGAGTTCCTATCTGGATGGACGGAGTTAAGGTACCCTCCCTCGCCTTTGAGTACCTATCTGGATGGACAGGGTTAAGGCACCCTCTCTCGCCTTTGAGTTCCTATCTGGATGGATGGAGTCATGGCACTCTCTCTCGCCTTTGAGTTCCAATCCGGACGGACGGAGTCAAGGTAGCATCTCTCACCTTTGAGCTCCTATCTAGACAGACAAAGTCAAGCCACCCTCTCTTGCCATTGAGTTCCTATCCAGACAGACAAAGTCAGGGCACCCTCTCTCGCCTTTGAGTTCATATCTGGACTGACGGAGTCAAGGCACCCTCTCTCGCCTTTGAGTTCATATCTGGACTGACGGAGTCAAGGCACCCTCTCTCGCCTTTGAGTTCCTATCCGGATGGACGGAGTCAAGGCACCCTCTCTCGCCTTTGAATTCCTACCCAGACAGACGGATGGAGTCAAGGCACCCTCTCTCACCTTTGAGTTCCTATCTTGACGAATGGAGTCAATACACCCTCTCTCGCCTTTGAGTTCCTATCCAGACAAATGGAGTCAGAGCACCCTCTCTCGCCTTTGAGTTCCTAACCAAACGGACGAAGTCAAGACACCCTCTCTAACCTTTGAGTTCCTACCCTGACGGATGGAGTCAAGGCACCCTCTCCCACCTTAGAGTTCCTATTTGGACAGACGGAGTCAAGGCACCCTCTCTTGCCTTTTAGTTCCTATCAAGACGGACAGAGTCAGGGCACCCTCTCTCTCCATTGAGTTCCTATCTGGATGGATGGAGTTAAGGCACACTCTCTTGCCATTGTGCTCCTATCTGGACGGATGGAGTCAAGGCACCCTCTCTCGCCTTTGAGTTCCTATTCGGACGAACGGAGTCAGGGCACCCTCTCTCACCTTTGAGTTCCTATCTGAACGAACGGAGTCAAGACACCCTCTCTCACCTTTGAGTTCCTACCTGGACGAACGGAGTCAAGGCACTCTCTCCCTCCTATGAGTTCCTATTTGGACGGACGGAGTCAAGGCACCCACTCTTGCCTTTGATTTCCTATCCGGATGGACAGAGTCAGGGCACCCTCTCTCTCCAATGAGTTCCTATCTGGACAAACGGAGTTAAGGCACACTCTCTTTCCATTGAGTTCCTATCTGGACGGACGAAGTCAAGGCACCCTCTCTCGCCTTTGAGTTCCTATCCTAACGGACGGAGTCAAGTAACCCTCTCTCACCTTTGAGTTCCTATCTGGATGGACAGAGTCAAGGCACCCTCTCTCACCTTTGAGTTCCTATCTGGACGGACAGAGTTAGGGCACCATCTCTCGCCTTTGAGTTTCTATCTAGACGGTGGAGTCAAGGCACCCTCCCTCACCTTCGAGTTCCTATCCGGACGAACAGAATCAGAGCACCCTCTCTTGCCTTTGAGTTCCTACCCGAACAGACGGAGTCAAGGTACCCCTTCTCGCCTTTGAGTTCCTATCCAGACAGACGGAGTCAGGGCACCCTCTTTCGCCATCGACTTCCAATCTGGACGGACGGAGTCAGGGCACCATCGCTAGCCTATGAGATCATATCTAGACGGACGGAGTCAAGGCACCCTTTCTCGCCATTGAGTTCCTATCTGGATAGACGGAGCCAAGGCACCCTATCTCGCCATTGAGTTCCTATTCCGACGGATGGAGTCAGGGCACTCTCCCTCGCCTTTCAGTTCCTATCTGGACGGACGGAGTTAAGGCACCCTCTCTCACCTTTGAGTACCTATCCAGACGGATGGGGTCAAGGCACCCTCTCTCGCCTTTGAGTTCCTTTCTGGACGGACGGAGTCAAGGCACCCTCTCTCGCCTTTGAGTTTCTATCCGGACAGACGGAGTCCAGGTACCCTCTCTCGCCTTTAAGTTTCTATCCGGATGGACGGAGTCCAAGTACCCTCTCTCGCCTTTGAGTTCCTATCTAAACGGACAGAGTCAAGGCACCCTCTCTTGCCTTTGAGTTCCTATCCGGACGGACGAAGTCTGGGCACCCTTTCTCGCCTTTGAGTTCCTATCTGAACGGACGGAGTCAAGGCACCCTCTTTCGCCTTTGAGTTCCTATCTAGATGGACGGAGTTAAGGCACCCTCTCTCGCCTTTAAGTTCCTACCTAGATGGATGGACGAAGTCAAGGCACCCTCTCTCGCCTTTGGGTTTCTATCTGGACGGACGGAGTCAAGGCACCCTCTCTCGCCTTTGAGTTCCTATCCGGGCGAACGGAGTCAGGGCACCCTCTCTCGCCTTTGAGTTCGTATCTAGACGGATGGAGTCAAGACACCATCTCTCGCCTTTGAGTTCCTACCCGGACAGAGAGAGTCAAGGCACCCCTTCCCACCTTTGAGTTCCTATTTGGACGGATGAAGTCAAGGCACCTTCTCTTGCCTTTGATTTCCTATCCTGATGGACGGAGTCAAGGCACCTTCTCTCTCCATTGAGTTCCTATCTGGACGGATGGAGTTAAGGCACCCTCTCTCGCCTTTGAGTTCTTAACTAGACGGATGGAGCCAAGGCACTCTCTCTCGCCTTTGAGTTCCTATCCAGACGGATGGAGTCAAGGCACCCTCTCTTGCCTTTGAGGTCATATTCGAACAGACGGAATCGAGGCACCCCTTCTTGCCTTTGAGGTCCTATTCGAACGGATGGAATCGGGGCACCCCTTCTTGACTTTGAATTCCTATCCAGTCGAATGGAGTCAAGGCACCCTCTACGCCTTTTAGTTCCTATCTGGATGGACTAAGTCATGAAACCCTCTCTCACCTTTGAGTTCCTTCCTGGACGGATGGAGTGAAGACACCCTCTCTTGCCTTTGAGTTCCTTTCTGGACGGACGGAGTCAAGTCACCCTCTCTCACCTTTGAGTTCCTATCCAGACGGATAGAGCTAGGGCACCCTCTCTCGCCTTTGAATTCCTATCTGGACGGACAGAGTTAAGGCACCCTCTCTCGCCTTTGAGTTCCTATCACGACGGACGGAGTCAAGGCACCCTCTCTCCCCTTTGAGTTCCTATCCAGACTGACGGAGTCAGGGCACCCTCTCTTGCCTTTGAGTTCCTATCCG
>JAMKQA010000377.1:0-32969 GCA_024699735.1 Posidonia australis
TGCAGCGGAGGAGGAGGCGCGTCGAGGATCCGGAGGAGCACCGTCGAGGATGCGGCGGAGGAGGAGGCGGAAAAGATGCGGACGAGATTTTAGGTTAAGAAAGAAAGGGGCAGAACGATCTGCGTCGAGGTATTTTATACCTGAATTAGCGAGGACATTAACGAGGATATTTCCTCACTACGTAGTCGCTAAATCCAAGCGAGGACATTGCGAGAAAAAAATCCTCGCAAAAAATTCGCTATGGTATTGCGAGGACATTTCCTCGCTAAGTCCTCGCTAGTTGTCCTCGCAAAATCTAATTTTTCTTGTAGTGGGTGACCTACCCCACATCATGCATGAGTCACTCCCACAACATGATATCACTAAACCAAATTTATATCAACGTCATATTCTATTTATTTGAATGTTGGTAATCCAATGAAATTATGTTTGATCTCATAATTAGATCAATATTACATTTAATTTCATACTTGGACATATTTTATCACATGTTTATCAACACTACATTTGATTTATGTCATACTTTATATTGGTACTAAATTATGCTAGATCACGTATTTTTATCAACATTATATTCAATTATACATATATTTGATCTAGTATCCTCTTTTGCCATAGATCATGTATTTTTATCAACATTATATTTGATTTACATATGTTTGATTTAATACTATGAACCTTGACATTATACTTGAGCACACATATCCAACATCACATTCAAACACATGAAAACTCTATGCTAGCCTTGACATTGTACTCAAATATGCATGCTTTGAAGTAGTTTGCGTCATTCAACCTCAAACTAAGCCAAGCGACCAATCCTATAACCATATGTTAATTTCAACATTATATTTGAAACATATATGAAAATCACATGCTCAACATCACATTCAAACACACATGAAAGCCATATGTTAATCTCGACATTATACTTGAGCATACATGAACATTAATGACGTCGTTCGACCTCGAATCAAGCTGAGTGACTAATCTCATAACTACCTGCTAGTTTGAACATTATATTCGAACATACATGAAAATCATTTGTTAAATCTCGACACTTTATTCTTGATTATATATTAATCTTTTTTAGTTCGCCATTAATGCACAAATCTTCATTATATAATGTCTCCTTTTTATTCTAGATTATGTGTGATGACCATAGCAATGTTCTTCTATGGTAGTTAATGAACCCTCATCAAAAGTGGTCTAGGAAAAGTCCGAACTTTAAAAAATTATGATTACAGTCTGATATTTGTTGGAAATTATAAATTCTATGGGAGTGTAAAAAAATTCTGCAAACAAATCGTCAACATTTATTCGTAACTGCTCACTATTGAGGTGCCTTAAATACTAACCTATTTGTTTATTCTCAGCTAGTTACACAAGTTTTTGAATGTATCTTTATCAGGATACTTTATGGATATATCTGTATCAGGATCTATATAGATAAACTCCATTTGTTCGAAGGTCAGGTATTTTGTTCATATTGTTTCATAACTGTTTGCTCTCCTGTACATTTTTCTGTAACTTAGGTATGGTATTTTTATGAACTCTTTAATTTATGGCTGTAATTATGTAATAATATTACATAAAAACTCCTCAAATGGATATTCCAAAGACATATAGAAGCAAACAAGTGTACAAAGGAAGGAATTTTCGATACACAAAGGAGCAAAGTGCAACATTATTATTCTAATTGTCTGTAAAACTTTATTATCCAAATCAAAGTCAAAATACATCAAGAGAACACGATGACAGAAACTAAGTAGATAACTGTCGAATGGCCACTATCTAGCTTGAATCGATGATTTTGTTTGACAGCATGCATGTGCATAACACGTCTTACTGGGGATCTAAGGAGAGCAAATTACACAAGGAAGACAAAGCAAGACGAACATGGCAATTAAGTGACGAAGCTTAACAACGCTAACCGGGAGGAGGACTACCGAAAACAATTGTCCTCGGGGGAATATTAATCTGCGGCGCCCCTAATACGAGTGAACCACGAGCAGCAACAAGAAGGTCGTCCGACGAAAGGCAAAGGACAAGAAGGACGACCAAGAAGAACAGCCATGGCAGCAACCTTCCGGAGATGGAGAGACCCATTAATTAAGGACTGCAGGAGATAAAGAAGGGAATAGGTAGCTGGATATAGTGTGCAGACTCCAGCTCTATTTATAATAATTATATGTCTTCGGGATGAACGATTTCTGGATTAGTCCAGCTGGTAAACGTTCCTTTCTCAAACCCTAGTATAGCTAATCAGCAATATTTTCCCAAAGTTGAAATCGTTGGATTATTTGTGCGTAAACATTCGAAAGTCGTGCATGTCTTTCTCTCTGGAAAACGTAAAGCATACGTACAGCATTTCACAAGACATTTTTGACTAACACGTTGCTCCTGTCTTTTTTGACCTTTTTGTTATTTTGTCATTGCCGTACATCAATAGACCACTGAGATGATCAATATAATAACATAGTCCAAGGCGTGTAGAAATTCGAACTTGGAAACAAAATGGTCGCAAACAAAAAAAGAGATAAGGAACTTAGTTGCGTCTTCCACTGCCTTTGCATAATGAGTACTGTAAAATTTCATGAAAAATAAGTCTCTCGAAAGTCTCCCGCCGTTATGCTTGGGGATACACTTCTCCCAAATTGTGGAGGATTTCACATTAAAAGTCACTCTACTACCACCAAATGGTAGTCCCAAATCGACACACTTGTCCTGACTTGTTATTTAAATTTCCTCACCGTTATTGTAGAAGACATTATTTTCCATGTCAAATGAGTTCAACAACTTAGCAATAAGCCGCTTGTCCTACTTATAGATTTGATCAAGATGAAGAACTTGATCGAAAGGGTTGTCGTCTAATAACTGCAAAATTCTAGAAGGTAATGCCTTCCGTCACTTCTCCATCCTCTTTATGAAGTTAGACGGATAGTAAAGTATTTGCAATCTATTCTCTAACATTTTCAAATCATCTTCAACCTACAATTACAAAGGATAACAACAACAACCAAAAGAATGAAACAAAAAACAACTACTTTAAGTTTAAGAACAATTCATTTAATCATAGAATAACCTAAGAATAACTACAATAAAGCAAAGAATATCAAAATCACTTGAGTTGGAACAACAAAAAGTAATCAGTATCAAAGAATAACTAACTCTCGCTGAAGAACAACTAAAAATGCACAAGAATAACTACATGGTCCAGAAGAACCAACTGACAGTACCTAGGAATAATTAAATTAACCCAAAGAATAATTGCAAAATAGAGAAGAATAACTAAGTGTAGGAAGAATAATTTGCTAGTTGGTAAATCACTTGAGTTGAAAATTTTTCTCATGTAACGTGAATAGTACATAAGAATAACTACTTTTCGATAATGAACAATTAGGGAAAAATCCAATATGGAGAGTAACAACAACTTGTTTGTAAATCACCTTAGATGAGAAATTTTCCCAATTAAAAGTGAACAGTGCATAAGAATAACTATATTTCCACCAAGAACAACTTTGTACAACATAAACAACTTATTTGAAATCACCTTAATTGAGAGATTTTCCCATGTTAACAAATATATTGTGAAGAAGAATAACTAATTTTCCCATATGTTTCCTTGTCCCTACAAACCTTATCCTCTTCTTTAGTTATATTGAAGTCCCAATATATGATACCATCCAATACTTCATCAAGTAATGATAGTGCATGAATCAAGTTCATGTTGTTGAGAACCTCGTTAACCGTTAGGTGAGGGTAAGTGACCTTGACATTAGCGTAGGATGCAATGGGACCCTTTGATAGCCACTTATCATATCAAAAGTTGATGTTGCCATTGCCAATAGACCAAAAAATGTTAGACTTCATCATAATCCATGCCTTCTAGATGCTTTTCCACCTAGCTGGCCTCTTTATATTCGTTAAATGATCCACCATATTTTCATATTTAGCCTTCGTGAAATCAATCCAAAGAGAGGCTGAAGTGTCCATTCTCCAAGCCAATTTCATAAGAAGAGATCACGTGACATCAGATAGTTTGCAAGCTCCTATTCCCCCTTTAGCACCGATAGAAGTCATTGTCTCCTAAGAAATCCAATGCCTCCTTTGATGATTATCTAAATGAATGATTACTTGATTGCTTACATTGAATGTGATATAATCAATCAAATCAACAATAAGACAATAATGAAATGCTTTCTGTATATGCATCTACGTCGAAAAACTCCATGAAATAGGTAATGATATTTCAATAATATTTAAATTTTAATATTTTATTATATTTATTTTAAAAGATTTGTTTTCTGCATAATTGTACCTCACCTTAAAAAAAATCCTAGATCTACCATTGCATGTGTGAATATATGTGTAAACATTCTTAGACTAGATATTGACGTGTGCTTCAGGTTGAAACGTGAAAGTCGTATATGAAGGACGTGTGGTAGAGCGATGCATGGAAAACTCAACGGTGTTTGCAACTAATTAACCTCATTTTGATAATAAATTGAGGTTGCATGGTAAAAGTTTCTTAGGTTGGTCGGAGAATAATCACATCCTCATCCCGTACAAGGCTTATGGGCTTATGGCTCACTTAGTGAAGGTTAGTTAGGTTAGTTTTTTTTTTTTAAAGTATTGCACTCATAGATATTCGAACTTACAACCTTCTAATTGAAGTAATAATTACATATCAAATGAACTATATTTTGTTAAGTAATTAATTAGGTTAGTTGCTTTCAAAACAAACACTATGAGAAGTCCAGTAAAAGTTCACAAAAAAGTGCAACACACTTTTGCTTTTGGCAGTTGGTTAAAGAGAGTGGAACTCACACTTTCCTTTTAGGTTCGAATCTGACGGATCGTAGGAAGAAAAAATATATATTTACTGAAAAGGTTTTTTTTAATAGAAAAACCAAAATAAAGATTGGACAAAAAGGATTTCATTAAAAGTTATTATTTGTTAACTATTTCTGAAAAAAAAGGTATTTCTAATTAAATTGTTACTCAACACAGATATCAAACCCGACCTCCCTTTCTTTTTGAAAATTCCCAAAACGAGCCAGAAACCCCTGGAATGCTGCAGTTGTTTTTAATCTTGTTTCTCATGTTAGCTAATGTTTGTTAGGACATCGTTGTATATCATTTTGCTTGGTTTGGGTGATTATTGACCATATCTTGCTTGCCTATTATGCAGCACGTTAACTATTCATATGTCGGTTTGAGTGTTCTGGCATTGTATTCAGTGGTGTCGCACCTTCAATTTTAAAAAAATGGAAGATAACAATTCAAATTCCGATTAATTAGCAAATTGGGAAATAGGAGAAGGTTCAAAAAAATGGTTCCTCCAATATTGCATTTCTCTACGGCATTGGCATTATTTGTGTCTTCTTTTTGGCATAGACTAGGAAATGTGAATTTTGGGTAGAGCAAAGTTATGCGAGGTGGATTGGAATAATCAGTTGTGCTGAATAATGAATGGTGGAGTTTGAGGCCATGTTGGAGTAATGCACTAATTAGCTTATTAATGGTCTTTTATGGATAATTTGGGGAAAAAGAACAAAACCTAACTCAGCTTATACAGAATCTGTGTTTAATGTTTACATAGAAGCTGTATTCTATTATCCTATTTGGAATAACTTTTGAGTGTTTTGAGCTTCTATCAAAATCTACATCCTTGAAGCTGATCAAAAGTAAAATAAACTGCACGCTAAAGCTATAAAAGAAGCTCTATATTAAAGGGGTTAGGTATAGTATGTCTGTAGTATTCTTTGTGTTGTTTGAATCTGAGATGAAGGATAGAAAACTTAACACTATGTACCTTGTTTGGAATATATTTCTGGGTGTTTTCAGCTTCTGTTAAAATCTACACCTCGAAAGTTGATCAGAGACTAAACCAAACGTATCCTAAGACGGAGAAGAAGAATTTGATCCATAAACATCACAATAGAGGAAAGAAAAAGTAGAAATAAAGATGATTTTCCTTCGTAAAAGATCTTTAAACGAAATCAAACTATTAGAAATGAAGCAAGCAATTTATTTACACAGATTACATCATTTGATATGGACAATTCCCTATTCAACAAACAAGGAAGAACAATATAACCGTAAAAATATGATTTCTGATACATTTCTCGTAATCTACTTCGCTACTTTTATATTTGATCAAGATTTTGCATTCATTTTGCCAATCTGAATCAGAAGCACCTAAAACATGTTGATTTAGAGTCTATTTAGTAGGACTTTTAGATAATTTTTGACTATTTAATTTTTCTTTAGAAGTTATAATAATCCAATAGTTATACCAAATACTAATAATTTTTTAGAAACTTGTAACTTTTAGAGTAGTAATTCTTTTATATTTTGAGAAGTTAAATTATGAAAACTTTTAATAAGAAATTAACTTCTACATTTGGATTCAAAAAGTAAAGTTTTACCAAATAGATGCTAAATCTAGAGAGAAGTAGTCGTTGTTCACAGTTTCGTTAATATCTGGTGGAGGTGGAGATCTTATCCGCCACGACCATCTTGCTTGAATCCCTAGCTCTTGTCAAAAGCCAAGGCAAAAGAAGGGCTCAAGGATGAGTAATGGAGAAGAATCTTGTGGACGACCACGGAGCAGCGACTTCTTTGGTCATGAGATTTACTCAAAAGGAACTGAAGATGGAAAACAGCATTGTAGAGATGTTGACTAACAATTAGCATTCGAACTTAACTATAAAGGGCATACTTGAAAAGGTGAAGTCATGTCTGTTTGCTTCTTGTTTTTGCGTTTTCCCATTTTTTTTGTTCGAGTTGGTTATTTGTGTTGTGTTGAGATGTTGTTTTCGATGGTTTTTTGCTTGTAGATGACGGGGAAGGATAAGGATTACAGGTACATGGATACATCGGATTTGTTCAATGAGTTGAGTAGGGAGGGTTTTAAGCCTGATTCTGATCTGGAGCACAAATTGACAAGTATTGTGCTGCAACAACTCGATGATGCCGCTGGGGATGTGTCTGGATTGGCTGTGAAATGGTTAGTTGTTTTTTCTTGGCATACGTAGTGCTCTGTTTTTCTTCTTCTTTACACTTGCTAATGTTTGTTTTGCTGACTGTTTGTGTTGTTACCTTTTGTTTTCTTGCAACTCGACGAGTTTTCATACTACCTGAGTACCGACTTGATAGCCAATACACATTATGATGGGACTTGTGTTACTAAAAGCAGAAATGTGATGTATGTTTGTCTTCAGTGGCTGAAACTAGATACGAGAAACGGAGTACACATGCACTTGTGCTGGATATTTGCACATTGCTATCTGATTTACTTGGTCTGGTCTGGTCAATACCTCTTGCTTATATTGCAATTGCAAAAGAAATTGTCATGAAGAAAAGAAAGTACAGAATGAGCAAGATTAAGGCCAATTTCAAACATGGGTGATAGCAAAATGGGTGGTATTGGTCTATTGGGTTTCTAAATTACAGCTACAGTTTGTCTAATTAAATATAATTTCTAGATTCAACAAAGGTAGAAACATCAGAAGACATCTAAGTTTGAACTATTAAAAGAAGTGCAATCTTATCCACAACAAATGAAAAAGTGTATTTTCAATAAGATATAGGAAAATTAGACAGCCCCTCAGCATCTTAAAAACTCTAATTTAAAGTCATTCATATATAGAATTTTATAGGAGACCATAATATTATAAGTTCCTTTTAAGTCGCCCTTCCAACCATCCTCCAAATAATTAACTTATTCAAGGCACTAGACAGATATAGAGAAACAGATATTAGGCATGCAGAGTATTCAAGTGTATATTAGCAAGGTGAAATGGGTTTTCTCTCCAAAACAAAAATAGGTTATTTATGTCTATGCTATATTTGGAGTTGTTATTGTATGTTTTGTAACTGTCCTATAGGCGGAGGTGAAGAGATATGTTTCTAATATGACAAACCTGTTCATACAACAGGTGCAAAGGCAACAGCCCATTATAAAGAGGAGTTGGTAAGTTATTTGTTGATTCACTAATAGAATAATCATCATTAGCATGCAAAAGTTAAATCATCATTAGAATAATTATTTTCTGGGTTCATTTCTGACCAGAAGTTCAGGTTTTATTTTAGTTGTGACAGGAGAGTGGATAACTTATTTGAGTAGAACTAACCATGCATGAATCTCATCATCATAGAAAAGATAGATTCAGATGGAAATTTCAAAACAGAGGAAGAAGGATTTTTGATACAATGGGAGAAGGCTATTGGGAATTTGGTCTTATTTTTCTTGTGTTTTTTTCATAGCACACAGAGTTGATAAGGAACCTGGACAATGAACAGAAACCTATACAATGCATTTGCTGAGTTTGATTAAGCAAGTTATTGATATTTTTTTTGACTTTGCATGCCAATTGCTAACACTAATTTATACTTTAAAAGAAGCATTTTCATGTCATACATTTACTGAGTTTGGTTTTTGCACTTGTGATTCCACAAACTTGAAAAGACCAACATTCTACAACATGGTGCATCACAATGTTAAACTCCCAACATAATAAGACTTTACTCAATCTTCTTTTTTTCTCTGTGTTGAAGTGTTATTACTTTATAGTCTTAGATAATGCCAGTGAATTTGAGAAATGATAAGACAAGGATACATAGGAGTTGCTCTTTTCTCTCCTTTAGTAGAATCCTTAAGAGGTTTGATAGGGTGTTGGTTAAATAGCGTACCAGCATCGTATGATTTCAACGTCATGGACCATCCTTGCAACTTTAGGGCCGGAATTGCTGCTACAAATTCATATTTAAAAACTGAAAAATGCATTGAGAGTCAGCAACTAAGCACATTATAAAGGAAAAGTTGATCTCTCTTGCCCTACTAGTATTTTGATTGTCATTTTTGGGGTGCTTGTATTTTTCTTATTGAAGTGTTGGTTTGAAGACTTTTAGTAGCGTATTGAATGCCACAAATCTCTACTTGTAGGGAACACATATTGGAGTACTGAGATGAAAGTCAGAGGTTAGAACAAGGCAGCCGTTTATATGATTTCTGAATCATTCTCCAGTGATGGGTGTGAGCTGGATGCTAGTTATATTATTTAGGTTTGAAACTCAAGTATCTTCTTCCTTATTTCCAATATTTTTATTGCTTTTAAATTTTTGTAAGTTTCTTTTTTTTATTTGTTGGAAAGTTATTTATGTTATCACCCTTTGCTTACACTATCATTGACTATTTCGTTGTCCTCTCAAAGGATGCGACCTTTGATGCTTGATTTTCCATACCTCTATGGTGCAGTTACCACGTTCTTGAACTTTCAACATTAACCTGCTGCATTGGTGATTAAAATAAATAGTGTTCTAATCTTGTATTGAGTCTTGCAGTACAGTGCTTCTCAAGCAGATTATTTTTCACTTCAGGGTACACAGTAAAAAAACAACTTAGATGACGAAGAACGAAACACCTCACTCATTGTAAGAAATGCAATCTTGAAATCAATCACTTACAATTCCAAACATAAATAGAAATCTCTGCAAGGGCCTAGACATTTTTGGAAGTTTTAACAATTCGTAGGTCAATATTAGAAATTAGCAGCATAACATATTCAAAATATTAATTGCTTAGTGACTTTCAAATTGATTTTTGCTTATGTAAATTGGCATGATTGCTGATATAAACCGAAAGGCATGGGGTTCTTCTTTGGTTCATGCCACATGTTTGTCCATTTGGAGGCCAGAGAATGCCATGATGTTTGAGGGACAGAACTTACTACAAGGAGGAAATTGTCCTGTACTAGCCTGCTAGATTGGGTTTTTATGTTTGGAAATTTTTTTGCATTCATAATGACTGTTTCTTTTTTTGCTTTGTTTTGTTTTGTTTTGTTTATGCTCTTCTTCAATCAAGTGCATAGCATTTAGTACACGGTGCTAGTTTTCTTTTAAATGAGTCATCCCATCTTTTTCCCTAGAAGAATATGGCATCCCAATGGTCATGCTTTAAGTTCTATCCTCGTCATCTTTGATGGATTAGGTTCGAAAGTGCTTAGAATACCTTTTCGATAACTTCAATATTTCTTTGTGAAAGATGCTTTCACTATAATCATTAATTGAGCAGGACATACATGATGAAACTGTTTTTTTGTATGCATAAACTCAAAGAACAGATTTGGAAACAATTTTTTTAAGAAATTAGTTCTTTATTATTCATGCAAATCATATAAGATGATTGTGATGCAACCAAAAATTGGTGGAAGGGAATCCAATGGTGGCACGGACTATTGAGGACCGTTGTTAGATGTCTTCATGCTTGGACCCTTGCTTGTGTTCCACTAAGCATGCTGAATCAACATGGTGTTTTTTTATTTTTTGATTAATTATGGAATGATGACAATGGCTCATTGTCACAGTGGCTGGGAGAACTTTAAACTCGCCACAGGTCCTGGGTTCGAATCCTGGGACATTCACCTCTTACTATCTCAACCATTAACAAAAAAATTAATTATGGAATGATTTCACACCTTCTGCTTCCTCCAATTAATTTCGTTGAAGGATAGTTGATCTTTTTGATACCTTGATGATTACCATGGATGGTCACTTGATCATTCAAGGGCCCACCATATAGCATATTTCCATTAATATGTAATATATATGGATGAAATATATGAAATCTTTGTATATTTTCATTTATATTTCATGTTTTCAATTTAATGTTTGATTATGAACTTAATTCCAATATTTATTTCTTGTTACTTGTTTTTTCTTACCGGAGAAAAGAAACTAAAGTGACTCGTTGTTGTTAAATTAAGGTTTCTATGAAGAACTTTTCTGTTATAGAAGATGTGAAATGGAAGAAAAAGAAGAAGAATAATCTATTGTCTGGAGTTACATGTTACATATTTCTAGAATTGGATAAATGAGTATTTAATTACACTAATACAAAATAGCTTATATAATCTCTTAATAGTATTTAACTCCTAACATTCCCTCTCAAATTGTAGTATATATATTAATTATACCGAGTTTGGTATCAAGAGATTCATATGGTTCTACATTCAATCTTTTAGTGAATATGTCTGCAAACTGATCAAAAGACTTCCTGTAAAGAGTAGAGATGATCCTTTGCATCATCATATCTCGTATGTAACGACAATCCACCTTAATATGCTTGGTATATTCATGAAAGATTGGATTGTTAGTAATATGAATAGTCGTTTGATTATCATAATACATTTTTATGAATACGTCAATAGAAAAGCCTAACTCTGTCAAAAAGGAGCAGAGTCACATCATTTCACAAGCAGTCGATGCTATAGATCGATATTTGGCTTCAACATTGGATCTAGAGACAATACTCTACTTCTTGCTACGCCATGTAATAAGATTTCTTCTAACATTTGTGTAGTATCTAATGGTGGACTTTTGGTTTCTCTTATCTCCTGCGTAATCAGAGTCTAAATACGTCTTAACATGTAGATGACTGTTCTTTTTGTAAATCAATCCTTGATTGGGATCTTTCTTAATACAAGTTAGTACTCGTAAGGCCTTTAATCAGTGTATTGTTCTTGGTTCCTGCGTAAACTGACTGAGTATTTCAACAGTGTATGTAATATCTGGGTGTGTAACAGTTAGATAGATTAGTTTTCCAATCAAACATTTGTATTTGCCAGTGTCCTTCAACATTGGCGATGAGCTATTCCAAATATTTAGACTCTAATCAAATGGAGTGTTCTCTTATTTGTATCCCAATAGACATGTCTCCTGTAAAAGATCTAATATATATTTCTTCTGAGACAACGTCAACTTATCCCTAATATAAGCAAACTCGATATCCAAGAAATACTTGGGTTTGTCCATGTCTTTGGTGATAAAATGTGTCTGTAAGTACATCTTTGTCCTTTGAATGTCTGTAGTATCACTACCAGTAATCAAAATATCATCCACATATACTGTAAGAATCACACACCCACTCTCCGTGCATCTATAGAAAATAAAGTAATCGACAACACATTATCAAAACCCATAATTCACAATGATACTGTTGAATTTTTTGAACCAAGCACGCGAGCTTTGTTTGAGGCTATAGATTACTTTCCTAAGTAGACAGACCTAATCCTCTTCCAGAGTAACATACCCAAGAGGTTACTTTATATACACTTATTGTAACCATGCCGGCGACAGCCTCGAGACTTGGCGCGAAAGGTCAAATACACGAGGATCAGCAAAGTCACGGCAAAAATAAAATAAAAATGCAGGAGTCGCCACTTAGTCCATTAAAATGGAAGACGAGGAAAACTATATAAATCATGCAAATAAGCCAATGGAAAAGAAGGTTTCAAACCAGAAAATGGGTAAGGATCCCTATTACACATGGGGAAGGTATTAGGCACCCTCGTGCACCCGATAAATCGGTCTTTCTATAGGTTTCTCATTTTGCTTATGAAATGTCGGCTTTTCAGCCTTTACTGTACGCCCGAGGGCGATATGCTATGCCATGCAAAGTGAGTGGTGTCTTATGCTAAAATAAGGGTGCAGGGAGTGTTGGGTGTGTCCTAATGCTCAGAAGTATCGCTCATATCGGGTCAAGTGGTAATGCAAAGATATTGCATAAATATGATCAAGGATCTAAGTATTTTGAGCGACTTTTCATCCTTGTTTTGCTATATGCTAAATGTGATCTAACATGCATAAAAAGGATTGAAAACAGAGTTGGGTATTCCTAATATATCTAGGAAGAAAACCAGAAAAATCCAAAAGTAAATCAAAACAGGAAATCATGCTAAACTATGCGAAAGCTGCTGTGTGCTATTGAAAAATAGGCTGATGTGCCTGTGTGGTGAGCCAGACTGGTGCTCCAGTCTGGTGCGCCACCTATGTGCTCTAGTGGGGCCAGAAAGATGTGCCAAGGAAGACGCAGAAATCCATGCAATGCAATGTTACATATAAATGCGTTCCAGAAAGTTATGCAATGTAAAATCTTTGCAAAATCAAAAAATATCCTTTAAAAATGAAAGAAATGCAAGTGTGAGAAGATTTACGGATCTTGTGTTCAAGGGCTAATAGCCTCGCACAAGGTCACATCTTACTCATGCTGAATAAAAATAACAAGGTTCAACCATACCACTAGATCATGGGCTGAATGTTCAAAGGGTAAAACAACTGGAAAAGCAACATCATTTGTGGTTGAAATCATGCATGCACAATCATAAAATACTAAAGAATCATCACTGAAAAAATCAGATTCAAAATCATTTGGGAAAACATGCAGATGAGGATGCAAAAGAGGGTGATTTTGGTCTCTGACCAGTCTGGTACACCAGAATGGTGCGCCAGAGTGGTGCTCTGGTTAGATGCGTCTCTCTGGTGCGCTAGATTGGTGCTCTAGAATGGTGCTCCCCAAAAAATCTGAATCAGATTGCAGTCTGATTCAGAATTCTGGTTCAAATTCAGAGATAGGTGATTTTCTTCCTCTCTTTTTTTTATATGATTAAACCAATTATGCAAATGGAAACTGAAACATGATGAAATGCAAAAATGAATAGAAACTTTTATTATTTGATTCAAAAAAAAAAAAAAACAAGATGGTTCATGGATTCATGGCATAAAAGTGTTTATACAAGATTCTAAAGAACATGCATAAGAAAATGAGCTCGACAAGACATATGCAAGTGGTGAATACGTTAAGAACATCTCTATTGCATATCTTAGCATACATGTGCATGGATCATGGATCCTAGTGTAAAGAAACAGAGAAGAAAAATAATAAAACCACTCATAGGAATTACATGATGCAGATTTTTAACATATGGATCCTCCATGCAAGACATCTTGTATATGAAATCAACATTTTATCATAAAAGTCTCTTATATAAACAGAAAAAATCAGATTATATGTTAAGTTCAATGCATGGTTTATCTTGGTGCAAGAGTTGAAATTAAAAAAAAAGGGAAAGAGAGGACCTACCTCCCAAGGTGTTCCTTCTTGAGATATCAAAGATAATGGGATCCTTGTTGCTTTGGAAGGACTGGCAATGCTTCAAAATATAAGGGAGTGCTTGAGAGAAAAGAGAGTGGATTGCAGAAAACAGCAGATAGCTTGCACTAGATCTTCTTCAAGATGATAAGATCAGCTCCTAAGGTTAGATCATCAGGGGACCCAAATGGTTGCCTATGGATGTCCTTATATAGGAAATTCTCAAAGGTAACCCCTTGAGAATACAAGCAGCCTCGTAAATGAAAAGCTTGGGAAGATTCTATGGCATATTCGTTGGCAAAGGTTACAAACATGGGAGGTGGAAAGTCAACAGCCAGCAGCCTGAAAAAGGGCTGTGCGCCAGCTTGGTGTGCCAGGTAGGTGCGCCTGGTTCATGCTCCAGCTAGGTGTGCCACTGTAGTGCTCCAAACAGGTGCTCCACATTGGTGCTCTAACTTGGTGCTCTCCTCTACTTGTCTAAATTTCTAATCGGGCTGCAGGCCTGCTATAGGTTTGTGGTTGGTTTAGCTAATGGGATTAGGTTTGTCACATCCAAAGCAACATCTGGAAAGCTTATCTATAAGTCACCTCAAAATCGAGGTGTCTACAGTTATTTTGTAAGATCACCATATAGGAAAGTATTCTTCATGTCTGACTGAGCTCCTAGGAGTGGTTCTCTACAATTGAAAGAGTGACCTTTATGGAATTCAACCTTCCCATTGGACAAAAGGCCTAAGCATAATCCACACCATATTCTTGTGTAAATTCACAGCCTATCAGGTGTGCTTTGTATCTATCAACCTCACCATCAGACTTATATTTGATAATAAACACCCACCTATATATAACCACATTGGTATCTGTTGGACTAGGGACTAAATCCGATATACCTTAAGACACTAAAGCCTGCATCTTCTCATCCATAATTGCTTTCTATTCTGCTAAAAAGATAGTCTTTTGGTAGTTCCTAGGAAGTGATTCAGAAGCAATAAACAATGCAAAAGTACAATAGGCAGGGTGAAGTCTATCATAGCTAGCAAAATGTGACATAGAATGGATAATGAAAGTACGTGTATCTTTATGAGTGGCAATTAGTAAGTCAAGGTCTACGGGTGATAGATCTGCAGAATGTGAGGAAGTAATGACTATAAAAGGGTGCTATCGTCGATCATATACTTGTAAAGGATAAAGTACTTTGTCTTTCACAATAGTGATGTGTAACACCCGTAAAATTCATTTTGTAATTATTTACATTTTATGAATTTTATTTCTGAATGGATGTTACTGTTCCGAGGCCCGTTGTGTGGTTGTATGCTTTTAGGCTTGGACCTTATTGGTCGGCTTCTTTTTGCATGTCCCTGTGCGTGGTTGGCACTGTGCTTTGTGGCACTGTACGTGTGGGACCCGAGTGTGGATCCATGTGGGGCCTAGGTGTGGGGTCCGTGTAGGGCCCACATTCATGGGCTGGTGGTTGAGGCTGGTAGTTGGCCTCATGGTTGTGGTGGGCGGTTGGGTGCATGCAGTGGCTGGCGAGGCTGGTAGTTGAGGTAGTGTTGGTGTGCGCGTGGCTGACTGGTTGCATGCACACGACCACCTACTCCTTCTGCGTGGCTTTTTAAGCCCAGAGCCTTCGCCATGCACGACCCAAGCCTCCTCTTTTCCCTGTACTTCTCTCCGTCCCGAGCACACCTCCTTCCTTTTCTTCTCCCACTCATTCTCTCTCTCCTTCCACTCACCTCACCTCTCCCCTGTCTCTCTCTTTCTTTCTCTCTTTCTTTCTCTCTCACTCTCCCTCCCTTATTTCTCTCCTCCCCGCGACCTTTTCTCTGTTCGGTGTGCCCGAGGGTTAGCAACGGTGTGCGGCGGCTCGTGGTGGTGTGTGGAGCTTACGTGGAGTGCTCCCGTGACTGTGGTTGCATCGGAGTTCGCCAAAGTCGGCCGGAGATCGTCGGAGCGCATTCTCAGGTGCGCATCTCCACTCCTTGTAATAGAGAGCATGAAAATGGCAGAAATTGATAGGGCTGCATGAAATCTAGGTAAATTTACATTTCTAGAATTTATTGTGATTTTATGAGAATTTATGGGCAATTATGCCAGTGGTTGCGTTTTGGGTCCTTTCGACCCTTCTGCCTTTGTGATTTTATATCTTGATGCATGGTGAATGGATTTTAGTTTTATTTGTGTAGATTTAGAGTAGACTCAAGGGTTTACATCTTATGTTTTATGCAATATTTTTGGTGTTGTTTTAGGAGGTCTGATCGGAGGTCCTAGTTGGGGCAATTTCGGACTGGACGGTTTGGGCCATTTTTTGCTTTTCGCAGAATTCGGTCGTCTGATTTTGGACGATCGTCCGAATCAAGAGATTTTGATGGACCGAAATATTTTCGTTATACCGATTTTTGCCTGAGTGTTGACCGTTGACCTGATTCGATCAACGAATCCAAATCGGTCTACCGAACCAAGAATTTTTAACATACCAGACCTATTTTTCTGCATGCCGAATCTAGGCTCAAATATGTTTATAAAATGTGTTTCCCGAGGGCTTTCTGGATTGCTATGTTGTATTCCATTGAGAGAGACTGTGGGCCATCAGAGGTGATCTCCTGGGACCCCTGATGCACCGTTTTGCCGAGGTTTTGGAAGAATTTTCAAAGATATGAAAAAGGTTTTGGAAATGGATTTCAAGAAATAGTTGGCCTATTTTGGAAAATGTTTTCCTGGTTTTCTTTGTGGGGGCCGAGACAGTATGGGACCGTGTCGTCGGGACCCGGGAATGTGACGACATTCTCCAGTGGTCGAGCGTGACTCCCTGGTTGAGATCGAGGGCTGAGATACCTGAGGCCGAGGGACGTCGGGTCCTGGAGGTATGAAACTCCTTGACTGTTGTCTCAAGGCTAGGGTTGTGGTCTGCGGGTTGAGATGCCTTGTATCATGACGGGGTGGTATGATACTCCTACTATCGCTGTGAGCACTGAGATTCGGGTGTCGTCGGGTGTGGAGGTATGACATTCCCTCCTAAGCACCGTGTGTGGAGGATGTCATGAGGAAGCGTACCCTGTGGTGGCCAGTGCTGGTGGGACATGTGTCCCGTAGTTGGTAGCGTTCTGAGAGATAGGACAACCTTTCCAAGGTGGGGTTGACTATGTGAGGGTTCTCCAGAGAGGGTGAATCGCAGGACGATGGTTGGCTCCTACACAGAGTGGCACACCATGGCAGTGCAGAACATCGTGGTTGCTCCTCGGTGGACTGCTTGTGGCCAAAGTTAGATTGCCTAGCACCGGGCTTTCCGACTCACTCTGTGTGGTTTTAGCCATTGAGGGCTTTTGCTTATGGCTTTGGGCTAGTAGAGTCTCGATTGTGGTTTTGGCAGGTGTGGGCTTGTTATGTGAGGTTTTGAGAAATAGTTTGCGAAATGAATTTAAAAGGAAAATTGATTATAGTTTTGTTTTCCGCAATTTTCGTGGGGTACGTACTAGGTGACTTTTGTCACTCATACGTTTTTCCTCGTGTTTTTGGTTTGCAGGTGCAAGCATGTAGAGAGTTAGTGTAGTATATATGGTCTGAAGTCTCCTAGCCGCACACACATGTTCTTGGTAGTTAGATATTTACTGTTTGGCTTTAATTTTCTCGTAATTTAATTTGTTTTAAATTATTGTGGAAAATGAGGGACGTTACATGATGTTAATATCATTAGTGTCATGAGACTCTACAGGCATTAGCAAAGGAATACTCTCTACAAGTGGATCAACACTTCGAAAGGACTTATTTTCAAAGAATATAATGTCACCAAACACAATGTACTTTCTAGTAATAGGAATGTAACACCGATATCCTTGTTGAGTACGAGAGTATCCAACAAAGACATAGTGAATAGATTGTAGAGCCAACTTATCCAAATTTGGAATTAAACCCTAAAAATGGGCAACACAACTAAATACCTGTAAAGTAAGAGTAAAGAAGTCTCTATTAGGATGTAATCATCGAAGAGGAATCTCCCCTTTAAGTGGGATAGACGACATACGATTGATGAGATAGGAAGCTATGAGCATTGCATCTAACCACAGATACTTGGGAACATATATCTCAAGCGTAATGGAGCGTGCTACATCAAGAATATGTTGATACTTGCGTTCAGTAATCCCATTCTGTTAAGAAGTATGTGAACAAGAAGTCTGATGTGTAATACCTAGAGAATCACAATAACTTCGAATGTTCATTTAAGTGAATTCCAAAGTATTGTCAGTGTAAAGAATTTTGGAACAAATAGAATATTGATTTATTGTATCTAGAACTTTTTTTTAGCAATATCAAGAACATCGACTCTGTCTTTTAACAAATAAATCCATGAGATTCGAGAAAAATCATCAATAAACACAATATATATCTATAACTAGACACATATGGTGTTCTGGTTGAACCGCATACATGATAGTGAATCAACTTAAAAGGACTTTAGCTACAAACCAGATAAAGATTCTGATAGGTAGTATGATGATGCTTACCTAACTCATAAGACTCACATAGAAAAGAAGAAACAAAAATCCATGGAAGTACTTATTGCAATTTTTTAAGAGATGGATGACCCAAACGATAATGTCAAATGAAAGAAACTTCTACTGTGGAAGTCAATGACATAAGTTCTCAAGGTATCTCATCTTTGACTAGTAAGTAAACTCCTTGGCCACGCTTACATTCCAAATCAATCTTCTTCTTCGTCTGCAAATCTTGAAATATAGTGAAAGGAAAAAAGGTTACAAAACACTAAGTTGCTAGTAAAAACGTTAATGGATAAAAGATTAACTAGAAATTTAGGGACATAGAGGACATTGTCTAATGTTAACTAAGATGTAGCATGAAAGTGTCTTGTCTTGAAATATGACAAGTCTTACCATCAGTAATAAAAACAAATCTAATGTCAAGTAATTGAGATATACATGAGTGAAGGTCAAGGCTGCCTATCATGTGGGAAGATGTTCTTGAATCAATAATCCAAGAACTATCCCTAGAAACTAATAAACAAGAGGTACCTAAGGTGGAAGCAATAACATGTGATACCATAGTAGTGGAGGACTGACTTTCTTGGAACTAGAGGAATTGAGTGTACTCATCTTGTGAGAGGGTCACTGAAGACATACTTGTAGTAGAAGTAACTGTAGATGGAGTATTCTGCGTTTTAATGGAAACTTGTGTCCAATCTGGTATGCCAAATTTCTCTCAGCAACAATCTAATTGGTGATTTGTACGACCATATTGCTCGCATGGTACGCGATCTTTGCCATCCATACGTCCATGATGTCCTCTTCAACCAAAACTGTGACTAGAGTTGCGACCACGACCTCGAGCAACAGTCATAGTAAAGTGATCAGAAGAAGTAGTAGAGGTGCCAATGGAAATACAGAGAACTCGAGGAAAGGTAGTCTCAAGGCTAGGAGTAGAGTCTACACCAAGGATTTGGCCTCAAATCTGATACAAGAGTTCTAGGGTCAAACCAGAAAGATAGACTGCTACAACTAACTCCTCTCTATACTAGCACATAGTGGTAATATCATATGCCAAATGTTGATAAATGTCAAGTTCATCTAGAAGAGCCCTCAGTGAAGCAAAGTGGTCCTGTACAGAATTGTCTCCCATCCTTAGTGAGAAAATCTGCTCATATATCTCAAAAACACGAGAAATATTCTTCATATATCCATACATCTTCTTTAAGGTATCCTAGATTTTCTTTGTAGATCTTAAAAACATCACATCATGAGCAACATTTGGCTCCATATTATTTATCATCCAAGAGACAATAGCAGAATCATCAGCATACCAGTCGTCATAAGTGTTGTCTTGTGCATTAAAAGGAGGCTCAGTAAGATGTTTAATCATGCAATATGCAGCCTGAAATGTCTCAAAACTTTGTGCCTACAACAAGTAGTTCTTTCCATCAAGTTTTTGGAAGGTCCCACTGAGGTTTTTAATAAGAGATTCCCTTGAAGTTATGCTGATTTTGAAGGAATTATATCTGAATAGTACTATTTAGGTGCAAAGTAGTGAAGAAATACCCCCAATTAGATAGTAGAGGGGTCTTAGAACCTATAGGAGGTAGTAAATCAGGTGGACAATATGAAACCATCCTTAGTAGTAATAGAAAAGAGCATATACAACCCATCACATGAACTACATAGAAGTAGAAGCTACTAACTCGATTGTCAGTAGTAGAGTAGCCCTAGATGGACCGTCGAACAAGCCCTACGGCCTGTCTAAGATGCTAAAATAGCCTTAACGGGACACCAATGCCTGTGGAGGCTTGCACTGGTAGAGGAAGGGCCTAACAGCCCTGGAGTCGATGGAGGAGAGGTCTACTGGCCCAGACCATGGTGGGAAGGGGGCCTAGAAGGCCTGGCAGTGGCAGAAAAAGGAGCCAACGGCCCTAACGGTGGCAGTAGAGGAGCCTGGAAGGCCTGGCTACATCGACGAAGGGGTTTGTGGACCCTGGCGGTGATGGGAGGAGCTCCGAAGAGGTTGGTTGGTGTCGACAAGATGATCGGAGAGGTTAGTCAGCATCGGAAAAGTTGTCGGAGAAGGTGACGGTTATGGAAACCCTAGGGTTTCCTCCCAAGTTCTAGTATCATGTAAAATGAAAGAGAAAGAAGAATAATAATTTATTGTCTGGAGTTACTTGCTACATATTTATAGGGTTAGATAAATAGGACTCGTTGTTAAATTGAGGTTTCTATGAAGAACTTTTTTGTTATAAAAGTTATTGAAACTTTTTTGTTGATGGATGTTGAAATATTTTTGTTAGTGGATATTAAAAGTTTTTGTTGGTAGATAGTGAAATTTTTTGTTTGTAGATGTTGAAACTATTTTTTATGAATTATATATTTAAACTTATGTTTAGACTCATGTTTAGAGTTTTTATTGTTAAATTAAGAAAAAAATTTGAATTTTATTGATGGTTAATACATGTATATTCCTATGATAATGATTGTTGGATGTGTTTGACAATTTAGAACTTGTATATATGTGTGTATATTTATAGGTGATTTTTATGAAAGTGATATCATTTTAGAATATGTTTTTACTATTTGAGAGTACTGTAATCGATAGTTGCAACTATCGTCTATTACATCAGAGGTGGGCAATAATGTTAATCGTTGTTGATGTTTAAACTTCGACAATGATACTAACCAATGTTGATGTTTTAACTTCGACGATGGTCGTAATTGTTGTTGCGGCTTAAACTTTACCAACGGTTTTCACCATTATTGATGTTTAAACTTCAACAACAATCATAATCATTGTCTATCTAAAGATACCTCATCGATTCCAAGCGTCATCTATAGAGAAATAATTTATAAAATATAAAATTAAAAAAGTATAAATCAACATTAACAATCGTTGGTTATACCATCAAAGATGTTATTACGATCAATGCATTATTCAAAGATGTTATTACGATCAATGCGATATCGTCAACGGTTAACAGTTATTGAAATTAAAGATAATGGTTATATCCATTGTCAAAATAGAAATAGACGACAATTTGAATCATTGTCTATAATTATTTCTGTATTAGTGAGTATAAAATCATTTTTGTTGTAACGAAAGTTAAATTTCTTTCCCTCTACTCTCACCTTTTCATATCACGTATCATTTGTTTCTCTCCACTTAGTCACACATTTATCTAAGAAATAACAGAAATAAATTGGTATTTGCCATTTAGACTGGCTTATATGCAAGTGTCCCACGTAATTGGTGTTGGAATAGTCCTACATTGGAGACGTGAGAATTGAACATGTGGTTATAAATAGATGGAGTTTTCTACTTATAATCAAGTGATTTTGAGTTGAATATCTATATTTCAACATGGTATTAGATCCAAAATAGGCTCAAATAGACTCAAGTCTACACATATCCATTCATATTCAAAAGAAACACTTGTAGTACCTAAAAGATGTCACAAATGAGGGGGAGTGTTGAAATAATCTTATGTTGAAAAAAATGAGGATTGGACTTGTAGTTATATATAAATAGATCCCGTTAATCATAGTTAATTGGTTTTTAGTTAGATGTTCAAATTTTAACATGGTATCAGAGCCAAAAGAGACTTAAGTTTACACATGTCTACTTATATCCAAAAGAAACACTTGTAGGACCAGAAAGAGCTAGCACACAAGCGAGGAGTATTGGAATAGTCCTATATTGGAAAAAGGAAAAATCGCACTTATGGATATATATAGATGGATCTTTCCATTCATATTTAATTAGTTTTGAGTTGGATGTTTATATTGCAATATGTTATCAAACCAAGAGACTCAAGTCCACACACATCCACCTATGTCTAAAAAAAATACTTGTAGAACTTAAAAGAGTCCACAAGTAAGAGGGGTGTTGTAATAGTCCTACATTAGAAAAAGTAAGAGACTCAAGTCCACACACATCCACCTATGTCTAGAAAAAATACTTGTAGAACTTAAAAGAGTCTGCAAGTAAGACGTGTCACTTTCATCTTACCTCGTACTAGCGTCGGTGTCGTCTGTTGCTACCTCGCGTGCCTGACATCCCTTCAACTGCCCACGCCCTGCCATAGCCACGCCTTGCAATCCTGCTCTCGTCGCCCAAGCCCGCTGGCCATGCCCTGCCGCCAGCCGCCTGAACACGCCGATGAGCCACCTGTAGCCTTAACAATCACCTGCCTTCACGCCACCACCTCCTCAAAATGACCTCCCCAACTGAACAAGCTCACTCTCTTGGATCGCTGACCCCTTTGGAACCCCCAACTCCGAGCACCAGTTGTCCCTAAGCAACCACCACCCACCACCTCCATCGCCGGCTGGAACGCCAATTTCGACTCCGCAGCCACCAACATCACACCAGCCCCCCACATCACCCACACGAACCTTCCGCCAACCTCTCCTTAGCCCTTCGAACTCGCCTCCGTAGCCACCATGCACAGATAGCCCAAAGAACGGCACCGCGAGCCTCGTCGGAGAAGGACAACCCAAAACTCCACAGGTTCGTTTTCGCTCCCTACTGATGTTTATTGTTTCCTTGATGTTTTCATTGCTTTGTTGCATCATTTCGTGTATGTTTCATCGGTTTTCATCATGCCATATTCGCCATTTCCTTTGTCTTCTCCACCTCCGACAACGTTGAGACCCATCTCCGACGACACAGGTGGGTGGAGGCATCCAGTAGGCCGTTCATACATCTAAGCATCTAGGAACGTTCCTCAACCTCTCCACTAGATTTTCATGCATCGTATAGCATTTTTGCATCATTGCATGAGGGTCTGTAAGTTGGCCAGACTCGCAGCTCTACTTTGTCTCTCGCAGACACGCCTTTATTACGCGTGTGACATGTGCTGTTCCACCAGGGACAGAACAAGCTATCGGGCTGGGCTCTTGCACACTCACCTCATACATTCCACCACCACATACCCATGCATCCTAGGACCTAACCCATGGCATACATGTGTGCATCATAGAACACCTTAGATCATCACATGTGGGTCTGCAAGATTGGCAAAGTTCGCCGCTCTATTCTGTCGCCGACAGTTGCAATCTGACTACGCATATGACTTGCGCGGTGGACATGCACGAGTCTGCCAGGGACAGAGCAGGCAACTGGCCTAAGCCCTTGCCCACTTACTCCATCTATTTCTACACCTCATATCCATGCATCCAGGCACGTACTCCTGCATATCATGTATTTTCAATCTACATTAATCATGCTTATGACTTATACCATCATGCATGATACACCACATAGCTCTCTCTAGCATTTTATATTTTATCCCATACATCATTGCCCATAGCAAGTGAGCATGTCATGCATCATGATATTTATCTCATACATTATGACACACATGCATTTGGGGCGATGACGATTACTATGTCGGATCCTTTTGATCGGCCGAAGAAGGATTCACATGCTACCGAAGAATAAAGTATTTGAATCATGAGTGAATATATATGTGTAAACATTCTTGAACAAAATATTGACATGTTCTTCAAATTGAAACTTGAAAGTGACATATGAAGGACATGCGGGAAAGCGATGCATGAAACTTTCTTTGCAACTAATTAACTCCATTTTGATGATAAATTGAGGTTGCATGGTTGTAATATCTATGTCCAGATTAGCCAGAATAAATGTAATTATGTTCTTGTAATCTGAATAATTAGTTTAATGATGTGGATTTGTCTTGAGCTCTCTCCAATATTTTGGTAATTGTCTCTGACGTTCCCTACTGTGTGGTATTTTAAACGCATTGTATGTCACGTGGGTGTATGTGTGTGGGATCCAGGAAGAATGAGAGTCAAAGTGTGCATAGTGGAAACTCATTTCTTTTCTTCTCCCACCATCTTACACAGTAAAGACCATGTCCTACGCACGTCTTCCACCATTTCTCCTCCATCCAACACCATGTCCTACAAACGTCGCCTGAGAATTCAAGAAGCAAAGGTCGACTGTGGCAAAGGGGATGAGGACAAGAGAAGGAGGTGTATAAGAGAGAGGAGGGGCGGTCAACCAGGAGGAGAAGAATGAGAGGAAGACAAAAAGAGTTGGGGTGAAACCAGAGAAGAAGAGAAAGCAGTAGAGAGAGGAGGAGGGTGTTCACTAGTGGTGAGGAGAGCGGTCGAAGACCTAAGAGCCCGGAGGACGCCAGGAATAGAAGGAAGGCCACCGAAGGAGAGAGGGATCGTCGGAAATCCACTTTGAGTACGTGTTCCCCTTCTTTGTTCCTCTCTTAGTTTAAGCTTTAGATTATTGATGAATGTTGTGATTTTTGTTTTAAAAGCATGGATATGAGTAGATTAGAGTAAAATCATGGATGAATGTTGATTCTAGAAATTTTCCATGATTTATCAAGAGTTTTTGAGTGATTTTCGAGATTATGCTACAGTAGTTTGAGATGAGCTATTTTAACTTCTGATTTTGTATCTCAAGCTATGTTTCATGATTTTTAATAAAACTTGTTTCAAATAGTAGTAGATTTGGCATGCTAGTAGTGAGATTTCTATAGGTTTTGTGACTCACCGGAAGTAGGTCTGCCTAAAGTCCTAACTTCGGCGAATGACTGCCATAAGACAGAGTCTAGATATTAGAAATCGTTTGGAATGGCATACCAAAATGGTTTGATATGCCGAAACAGAGGATTTCGGCAGATCGTTAGATTTCGGTGTACTAACTAGGGCACTTTTAGATTTTAGGACATTTCGGCATATCGAAGATTTTGGTCTACCGAAACAGGTCCCTAGACTGTTTTTCTAAGTTTTTCAAGGAATCACAATAATGCCTAATATATGTATTTGGTATGTTTGTTTAGTGAGAATTCCTTGTGATTTAAGCAAGATTTATAGAAGTGATTTCCATAATGGAAAAGATTTAGAAAAGAATTTTAAAAGAAAGATGCATGATTTTAGAAATAGATTTCGTAGAGTTTGAGGGACCCCAGGTGAAAGAGATTGGATGCCTAGAATGTAGGTGTTAACTAGGTCGAGCAAAATCCTGTGTGCTCAGATACCAATGAGACATTGAAAGAACACATCTCTGTGCATTGAAAAAAGAGAAAAGGTTAGTAAGGCCTGTTATTCGAGACAGTAGTATGCCTACACAAAAACTTTCACCGTGGTAATGCAGTAAGTTGAGATTAGTGTCTCTCCAACTGCTTGCTGTTAGGTCGCTCATTAAAGTGGCACTAGAAAAGATTTCCAGATTTGAGATTGTATGATAGTTTTAAGTTAGAATCGAACTGAGTTTTAGCCAGATTCTAGTTGAAATGAGAACAGTATTTTAGGGCTAATTCTAGCCGAAGAGTCGTGTCTTAGCCAAATTTGATATTTGTGTTTTGGGCTGAAGTCTAATCCAGAATTATTTCTAGAAAAGCATTAGAGCATGAGATTTTGAAATGGAAAGAGAAAATATTTGAAAAAAGCATGAAAATTTCCTAAAGATTTATGAAAAAGATTCCTTAAAAGACATGTTTTGTCAAGAATTTTCAGAAAGAATTTAAAAGAGTTTTGTTCTGGTTTTAAGAACCTAGAGTATAGCTTTGTAGATATTTTCCACTGTGTTTTTGGTGGACGTGTACTGTGTGACTTAGCAGTCACTCATGCATGTTTTCTTAATGGTTTGTTTTCTGGTACTTAGTTGGAGTGCATTCCAGCTTGATGTACGTAAACAAGAGCCACTAGCCATACACAAGTTTTGGGTAGTTAGCGGCTTCATTTCTTTTTTCTAGTTAGTATGTTGTTCCTATAGCGTCTCGTTAGAGGTGTTACAGAGTGGTATCAGAGCTTAGGTTGCATGAAGTGCACTTACTTAATGGTTTCAAGATTACTGGCTCCGTAGGACTGCACAAGAAGAGTGTTGCACTTGACTTTTGTGTGTTTTCTTGGTGACAGTAAGATGCCGAGAGACCCAGGTTGAGACAGGACCTCAGCATCAGGGTCTGGCGTAGAGCAAGACAAAAGTACCTGGACGGACATGAAGCAGGAGATAGGCAAGATGATGTGAGGGTTTGTTCAGTCCCTTGAAGGCAACCACAGGGATGAAGCTAAAAGAGACCCGTAGATAAAGTAGTTCCACCAGTTGAGCATGTTAAACTTGGATGGATGCAACAAGCTAGAGGAGTACGAGGCATGGCTCCAAGAAGTGGAGAATATGCTAGAAGGAAATGGAGTGTCTAGTGGAGAACTGGGTCCAACTAGCCAAATTTCAGCTCAGAGGCGACGTTGATCAGTGGTGAAGGGCAACTCACCGCACCAAGTTTCACAATGTAGACCTGTTGATGATTTCCTGGAAAGATTTCCAAGACATGTTCTATGAGAGGTTCTTCCCTAAGCATGAAAGGGACACACTAGACAGAGATTTCAAGAACTTGAAGTAAGGGAATCTTTCTGTGGCAAAGTATGAAGCCATCTTCCATCGGCTAGAGTAGTTCTCTTGGAATATCTTCACCGAGAAGAACCGAGTGAAGAACTTCGTGGAGGAGTTGAATCCCACACTGAGATCATGAGCTAGAATCTGGCTAAAACTCAGGAGCCAAAAACCAAGCTTGATTCTAGCCTAAAACTGATTCCGAAATCTGAAATCTAAAAATCTCTATTTCCGGTGTCACCTTGATCAAGAGTGACCTGGCCACAAACGGAGGAAGAAGCACCAACCTCAACCTTCTACACTTCCACGGTAAAAGACTCCATACAAGTATCTACCGTTTCCAATCAACAGGCTGCACTATTCTTTTCTCTTAGACGGAGATGCATTCTTCCAACGTCCCACTATTTTTCTTGGTGGTTCAAGCTTTCTGGTGATTTTACTTGGCCTACTAAGCTCTTGAGCTACTTCACCTAGCCTAAACAACACCATCTTGCTTGGCTGAGCTCCCAGCCCAACCAACACTAACTTGCTTGACTGTGCACATTGCCCAGCTAACACTAACTCGCTTGGCATCCTGTTTTTTTCACCCGAGGCCAACACTAATTTTTGAAATCTCTTTTCTGAAAACATACATTTCTCTTTCTAGAACTCTTTTTCTAAATCTTTTCTATTACAGAAATCTTTCTGTAACTATTCTTTTCTTCTGAAATATTTTTTCTATAAATCTCTATAAAAAATCATACTAAACAATATGGTGAAACACATGAATTTGGCATAAAAAAATCAATCCATCTAAAAATCTGAGAAAAATCAATTCTGGGGCCTGATTCGGCAGACCGAAATTCCTCAATATGTCAAATTGCTCGAAATATAGCAGGTGACCCAGGCCCTGATTCGACACACCGAACTCGTTTAGTATGCCTAAATCCTTTCGTTCAGCATACCAAACAATTTCGACATGTTGAGTCAGTTGTGTTACTAACAAATCTGTCCTCGTTTGGTATACCAAGCTTGTCTGGTGTTCTGAAACTCTCTAGTTTGGCATACCAAACTAATTTGGTATGCCGAATCAGTCGTCTTTCTGAAAAACGACCAATCATCTAGGCCTAAACTCGTCAGACTTGGGGCCTCTAGCAGACCCCTCCCTAGCACACCACAAATCATATACAAAATGTATATTCTAGCATGCCATCTACTTCTATTTGAGACAAATTTCATCAAAATCTATTGCATAAATTTCAAGATACAAAAATCACAAGGCATGAAATCCATTTCTCATTATTATAGCATGCATCTTGAAAATCAACGTAATTGCTTGTAAAATTATGGAAAATTCTCTAGAATCACATTCATCCATGAATCTACTCATTTCCAAGCTCTCTTTACTAGATCACGGCATATATCGTGAAATAAATCTTAAACAGGAAAGAGGAAGAAGGAGGAGACGTGTACTTAGAGACGACCCCCAACGATTCTCTCTCCTTCTGGTGTGCTTCCCGCCTCCTCTGGCGTGCTTTTGGACTCTCTTAGTCCCCCGACAAGCCTCTCCACCAGTGGCAACCCTTGCACACTCCCTCCCTTTCTCAAGCTCTGGCTCTCTCTCTCTCTCTCTTTTCTTTCTTCTCCGCTACTCCCTTGGTCGACTGCCCCTCTTCCTTCTCTTATACTCTCCATCCTCGTCGTCTTCCCTCTACCAACCACCGCCTTTCGCTGCTTGTGATTTCAGGTCAACGTTGGTAGGCATAGCGACATGGAGGTCAAGTTGGAGGCGATTGAGGGTATGGCGTGAAGATATGGGTCGTGGCAAGGGATGGGGTGAGGTGTGGCGAAAGAGAAGAAAAGAAAAGAAAAATAAGTTTTCACTATGCATTATTTGACTTGAGCCCCTCTAGGTCCCACTAACACACATGTGGACACACAAGCCCAAAATACCACACAGTAGGGTAAGAACCATAGTTAATTGTCACAAAATAGAGGGACTTCAATACAATTCTCTTTATTAATATACTAATTATCTAAATTACACACATAATTCACATTAGTTACTTTCATGTAGATAATTTGGGCATGGATATTACAGAAGAGTATTGCACTTAATGCCTTTATTGAATCGAATGATTCAAATGAAGAAGATCTTGCCTTTGTTACTCATAAGTTCAAAAATTATTTAAAAGATAGAAGAGTTCAAAAGAAGAACAAAAATAATAAAAGAAAATTCAAGAAAAAGAAAGCTCTCCAAGCAACTTAGGATGATAATGACTCTTCAACCGATAAAAATTCATCTTCTGATGATGAAGTAGCTCACTCATGTTTTATGGCAACATCTAGTGAAATATCATTTTTAGACAATATTGAAGATTTTTCTATAGATGATTTAATTGATGTTTTTAGTGAGCTTTATTTGAAATATAAATCCTTGAATGTTAAATGCAAAAATATAAATAGAAGCTTTATTGATATATTTCTTAAAAAGGAAAATATTTCAAATGAAATTAATGAATTGAGAAATAAGAATAAGTCTCTTGAAATACAAAATAATGCTTTGAAAAATGAATTGAATGTCATGAAAGGCGAAATTGATGTTTTGGAAAATGACTTTGCATTACTTAAAAACAAAAGTGAAAGTTAGCTTAATGATATAAGTAAATTCAAAATTTGAAAAAAAAAACTCCTAATGTGGGAAAATATAGGAATGTTATTCCATATGAAAATTGATTTTTTAGAACAAAAAATGATAAATATGAATTTATTATTAAGAAAGTAGCAAAAAGAAAATGAATTCTCAAAAAGAAAAATGACATGATTCCCAAGAATAACTCACTTAGACCCAAAATAAAATGGGTATCAAAATCTTTATTTGTTTCAAATGATGTAGGTTATTAAATACACCAAGGGTAGAGAAGGAATAAGGGACCATATCTCATTGACAAATATTAGTAATCCCTTTCTTATTGAAAAGAATATTAGTAATCCCTTTCTATTTGGACGCTCATTTTATGGTTGTTAAATTTTTTTACAGGTTGAGACTAATGGATGTGATAATTGAGATAGAGCATGTAACTGGAGTCATTTTAGCTACATACACAATGTTGAGTTGCTCCAAAAACTGAAGATATGACCTAGATATTTGTGAAATTCCTCATTAGAATTTTGTTGGATACCTTGTTATCAAACACAATCACTATTGATTATTTTGCTTAGCATTTGTCATATAATTAGACACAGTTCCTCTATGTGCTAGTATACTTGACCCACCAAATATTGTTTTGAACACAATTGAACCCTTCAATGCTTCAAGATTTTCATCAAGCCAATTCCCATTCTACAAAGCTGATACCCTTACAAATAGTTATTATCTAATTCAAATAGAATCTACAAAGCAATGAGCGGATATATGCTAGAACAAAAGACGTTCATGTAAGTTATTAATTTCACTATTTCATTAAGTAAGGTGTGAATTAACAAAATGGCAGTTTTATTTACTAATGTATCAAGTAATAGTTTTATTTCATTAAGTAATAATTTTATTTCATGTTGTTTAAGTAATTCTAAGATTGTTTGATGATTTATATTATTTTTTGTAGGCTTCTACAAGTGTTAACGGTAATGATGATCATAATGTAGAGTTAAATTCTACAAGCCATGCAAATAACAATGTTTAAATAAGATATTCACATTTTGAGACAATTTAAGTTTGTGTTATATTTTCTTTTAGAAATAGTTATGTAATTGATATCTTAATATGAGAACATGATATACTAAATTATAAAATTAATATATCTTACTTTTGGTGAATTTGAAATTTGTTGTTAAATTAGTATATGATCTTTATTTTGAAAATAATTTAATTTGTTTTATATATTATAGTATAGGTAATAAAATAAATAAATAATATTACATGCTGGAATTGTATGAAAACATCGGTCACAGGCTTAGCTACGACATTAATACATGCTTATGGTGCCTAAATAGTCATAGAATAGCCATAGAAAATACCATGCTTAACTTAGTCACGGAATAGCCACGAAAAAATACCATAGCTAAATTAACCATGGAAAAAGTTATGCCTAACTTAGCCACGATATAAATTAGCTATGGCAAGACCACGGATCTTGATATGACAAGAATACCTTTGTTGCCATAAATTAGCCACTGATGAAGACTATGGCTAAATTAGCCATGGCCAGTCTGAGTGGTGGCTAAAATTCAGATACGGAGCTTTTAGCCACGAGCTTCGCCATGGTCAAAAACCGTGGCTAAATTGATTAGTCATGGCTTTTTTAGTATTTGCCATGAAATTTGGCGGTAGCTAATGCCTAATTTTTGTGTAGTGAATCAAGGAGTATCATACCTCAAAGATCCGACGGATATTTATCTCAACCTATTGGTCTCAAGACCTCAACCTAAGTGACATGTCCGACCATCGAGAAATGCAGCGAACATACCCTAGTTTTGTCAACAAGACCCTTCGATCTGTTAGTCCACCACAAATAGAAAATCACGGAAAACACTTTCCAAAATCATTGCAAAACTATGCATTTCTTTTTCTAAAACTCTTTTTGGAAAACTGTTTCGAAAACATTTTAAAAGTATTACTGAAAGCCATGCAAAACATCGCACCGAGAAAACCACACTAAAATCTACAAATCCTGAGCCGTCATTTTCAAATCCTTTGGAAACTACTTTTCAAAGCATCCATGTGTTTCCAAAATCTTTTACAAAGCTATACACTTGCTCTTCAAAATCTTTTTCTAAGATTAGTTCGAAAACCATTAAAACAATACCACAAAATACCATAAAAACACAATCTTGAAGTTCCACTTGACTTGCAAGACCAAACACCATTACTGAACACACTTACAACTTCAAGTTCTGGTGTCCAAGGGTTGGATGCTTACTGACTCGTGTATTTACAATACACAGCCAGCTCAGTGCTAGACACCCTAACCATGCCATTAAATACCCAATTCAGCGCAAAACACTAAACCACGTCCAAATCCCGAGTCCTAGGGTTGATTATAAACTCTAATGTCCAATCTACACCATTAAAGGAGAGAACCAAGTATTTCTAAGTTCTTAGTTTATTATTCTACCCATAGCCTAAGGGGATCTTGCTAACTCGTTTTTAGACAATTCCTAAATCATGTGTAATGATTATCTTAATCATTTACATTCCAATATCACCTATAAGGTACGGGCACTAGCCAACAACACCCAAACCAACAAAATCTAGGCCCAAATTCCACTAAAAGTGGGCTAGACTGGGCCCATAGCTTAACCCAACCTACGATAGTGGCACTCAGGACCTGCCCGCACGCCCTACATGTGGGCTGACCCAAACAGACAACCTGCAGGTGTAGGCTAAGGCACCCATTGCAACTATCAACGTTGGCCAACACCTGCATAGAGCATCAAAACTCAAAAACCAATATACCAAATTGAAGGTCTCGACGAGCCCTACAATTTGGTACAAGAATCACAAAGATCCAATGGTTAGATCTCAAGAAATCACCAAGGAACCAATGAATTGAATAGTATAAACCAAGATTAAATTTTTGAAACTAAAAATCATACAAGCAACCAAAAATCACAAAACACAAACCAAACTGAAGAACTCATCGAGCTCTACAGCTTGGAACAAAACTCACGAGAATTCATTGCTTGTGGCTCAAGAAATCCAAGAAAGAAGGCCACAAGCAGTATTCACTCGAGCTCACAATGATCCCATTAAAACAGCAATAAATTCTCATAAAAGCTCCATAAATTCTCTAAACTCATTCTAGGTATCCACGCACATCCAATTCACACTAACTGTAGACACCCCAAATTTCCAATTTTGCAGTATGAGGATGTGGTGGTTGAACTTGAACCTTGGTTGAGCCCATTTGGGCCCACAAACCCTCATTAGGCCATTTAATTCATGAAAACCCAATTGGGCCCGTGAAGGCCCACTTAGGCCCATTAAGCCCAATTTGAGCCCACTTGGGCACACAAGACCTACTTAGGCCCATTTAACCTATTTGTGCCCATTTAATTCATTTGGGCCCATTGAAGCCCACTTGGGCCCATGGGGGCCTACAAGGCCCATGGAGGCCCATGAAGCCCAAAGCCCACACCTCTCACCCACACTCTTTTTGCCCCTCTTTATTTGCAAAGATTG